>PVIH01014826.1:0-52112 GCA_004025045.1 Sigmodon hispidus
GATGTGTTGGGAGGGGGAAGAGACCTTGAATAAGGATATACAGGGATGGAAAAAAAATTCAGAGGGAAAGATGAACACAAAGAAAATATAGGTGTAGCAATCTTATGTGTATTTCTACCCTTGATAAGCCATGCTTATCATTCTTATCCTCTGTATAGTTATTGTTAACTCTTCCACATTTTAAATTCTTTTTACTGTGCTTTTTTTTTGATAAATACAAAATAAAGAAGGAAAAAAAAAGAAATCCCAAAACCTTGAATAACCCAATCAAAAAATTGGGTTCAAATCTAACAAGAGAATTCTCAGCAGAAGAATTACAAATGGCTAAAAGGCACCTGAAAAAGTGCTCATCATCTTTAGCCATCAGAAATGCAAATCAAAACAACTTTGAGATATCATCTGACACCTGTTAGATTGGCTAAGATAAAAGACACAGAGGACAGCCTATGCTGGAGAGGATGTGGAGCAAGGGGAACACTCCTCCATTGTTGGTGGGAGTGTAAGCTTGTTCAGCCACTTTGGAATGCAGTGTGTTGGTTTCTCAGAAAACTGAGAATCAATCTCCCCAAGGACCCAGCCATACCACTTCTGAGTGTATACCCTAAAGAAGCACAGTCACACTCCAAAGGTATTAGCTCATCTATGTTCATTCATAGCAGCATTATTTGTAATATCAAGAAACTGGAAACAACCTAGATGTCCCTCAACTGAAGAATGGATTAACAAACTGTGCTTTGGAGTAACAATGGAGTACTACTCAGCAGTAAGAAAAAATGATATCTTAAAATTTGTAGGCAAATGGATGGATTTGGAGAATATCCTCCTGAGCGAGGTATCACAATCTCAGAATGATAAGCAGGGGATGTGCTCACTCATTAGTGGTCTCTAAACAAACAAACAAACAAGAAAAAAGCCAAGCATGCCCAAGCTTCAAACCACAACCACTGAACAGCTTGGGATCAGAAACACCCTGGACTGACTCCTTGGATCCCACTCCCCCTAGAGGAACACCTGACTCACTCTTAAGGGACGGGGCAGAAAACTGGATCTGTCAGGAGTGGAGGCTGAACTAAGCAATATTGGGGCAGTGGGACCATGAGACTGCCTGCAGCCTGCCCAAGGATGGGATGGGGATTTGTGGAGAAGAAAGAATGACCTGATGTGCTGGGAGGGGGTAGGGACCTTGAATAAGGATATACAAGGTTAGAAAGTGTGACTTGTTTGTTCATAATAATAAAATAAAAAAAGAATTTTATAGTAACACAAACAAGACTAAAGTCTAATAAATGTAACAAATAGTCCAAAACAAGTGAAAAAGTCCAATTCGTACTTTGAAAAGTATTGGACATCTACATTCATCAAAGAAATGCAAAATAAAATTCTACTTCACCAATGCAACAACAACATGAGATCAGTTGAGTAATAGATTAATAAAATATGGTATATATACACCCAAAGGGCATTTAATTAAGACATGAGGGAAACATTATGACATTTGTGGGAAAATGTTGACATTGAAGTTTTTAAATGAAATAAACTATTTCCAGAAAAACAAGCATCATGTATTTTCCTTCAATGTTCCAACTATCTCTGATCTCTTTGGTTAATACAGAAATGGAAAAGAAGCTGTAATTGCAGAGGAAGTGGACTTAACAGAAGAGTTGAGAGAGGTGTATGAAAAGTAATAAAGTATCTGTGACATGAATGTCAGAGAGACTATTTGGGGTTGTAAATAAATAAAAAGAATGTATGGGAAGTGATCTGTGGGGAGAGTGGATATGAACAAAGACAAAGTATAATGGCAGAGGAGTAACAATACTTTTCATTCCAACAAAAGTATTTTTGAAGTTTATTTGTTCTGCTAACATACTAGACAACAATGATTTCATAATCATTCCTTACAGTTTCATTCATCAGAGTTTTGAATTTCTTAGACAATCTAACAAAGAAAAGAAATAAAATCATAGAAATCAAAATAGAAGTATCAAAATTTTCAGATGAGAAAGGTAGAGAGAAATTTCCAAAGAATTTTTATCAAAATACAGTTAGCAATGAAGTGAGAGTTTGTTTTCAAGAAGCTGATCAACATTAATAAAAATGGTCATATTTTGTGTCCCAGTAATGAGTGTGTATATCACAATATTACCTACAGCATTATCTCTTAGTTGATATTATATAATTCATAAAGATATTATCAGCTGTGTGCAAGGAGATGATATGCTTTGTACTACAGATGAAGCACTTGCAATAACATTTTATCTGAAGACTTTTACCTCTAACCAATATCCTATCCAATAGACTATTTTTTTCATAGTCTACCTTCTTCCACAGTGGTGCACTGGCTAGTTTCATATAAACTTGACACAGGCTAGAAACATTTGGGAAGGGGACACCAAGACTGAGAAAATATCTCCACCAAATTTGCCTGTGGCGTATTTCCTTGATTGATGATTGATACGTGAGGACATAGCTCACTGTGACTGTGCCATTCCTGGGCTGGCAGTCCTTGGTGCTATTAAAAAAAACAAAAAGAGGATGAGCAAACCATCATGAACAAACAACTAAGCATTATTCTTTTTGCATCTTCATTACTTCATGACTGCTGTGATTAAGTTCCAACCTTTATTTCCTTCGGTGATAACCAAGTGATATGTGTGGCTAAGCTGAAGTTAACCCTTTCTAGTAGAAAGGCCAAAACTTATTCAAAATCCCTTCATGATGAAATTTCTAAGGAGATTAAGGATATACAATACTTACTTACATATCAAAAAAGACAGTGTACAGAAAGTTCACAGCCAACGTCAACTTAAATAGAGGCTAAACTCTAAATAACTGCACTATAATCGGGAGCAAAACAAGGTTGTCCAGTTTCATCATGTCTATTCAATATACCACTTAATAAAAACTAGTATATTAGGAGTACTGAAGGAGATCAAGGGGGATACAAATGAGAAAGGAATAAATTAAAGCATTTTTATTTGCTGATGATAGTTACATAAGTGACATTAAAATTCTACTGAGGTAATGCCTACATCTAATAAACACTTTCAACACAGAGACTGGATATAACATAAGCTCACAAAAATCAGTATTTCTCCTAAATAAAGAATGACAAATTGAGATAGATATCATGTAAGCAACACATTTTATATTTTTTTATTTTTTTGAAAATCAATATCAGACTTTATATAAAAAAGCAAACCATTCAGAATAGCTAAAAAAAAACCCCTCATATAGTAATAAAACTTATCTTTTCTCTAAAATACATGAAACATAAAAAAATAAAATCTAAAGCTCCTCAAGCCAGGCTTGGCTCAGCTACAGATGAAGAAATCGCAGTAGGTCCCAGCTAATGTCCATGGATGCACTATGACCCCTATAAATTTCTGCTCAGCAACCCTTCTAGAGTCAAATCAGGTTTGTGTGTGTGTATGTGTGTGTGTCTTAAATCCCTTATTTTACCCATCACCTTTCAATGAAAAACAGAATGTTTTTGCTTAAAGTACACTGTTGAGTGAGTATATCCCCTGCTTTTCCTTCTGGGTTTGTGAGACCTTGCTCAGGAGGATATTCTCCAAATCCATCCACTAGCCTGTGAATTTTGGTATATCATTTTTTCTTACTGCTGAGTAGTGCTCCATTGTGTAGATGTACCACAGTTTGCTAATTTATTCCTCAGTTGAGGGGCATCTAGGTTTTTTCCCAGGTTCTTGCTAGTACAAATAATGCTGCCATGAACATAGTTGAGCTAATGCTTTTGGAGTATTAATGTGCAATATACTCAATAATGGTATTGCTGGATCCTTGGGGAGATTGATTCCCAGATTTCTGAGAAACGTGCATACTGCATTCAAGAGTGGCTGAACAAGCTTATACTGCCACCAACAATGGAGGAGTGTTCCCCTTGTTCCACATCCTCTCCAGGATAGGCTGTCCTTTGTGCTTTAGATCTTAGACATTTTAACAGGTGTAAGATGGTATCTCAAAGTTATTTTGGTTTGCAATTCTTGATGGCTAAAGATGAATTTTCCTCTTAACGCTGTTTTCATTGTATCCCATAAGTTTGAGTTTGTTGCAGATTCACTTTCATTAAATTTTAGAAAGTCTTTGATTTCTTTCTTAAATTCTTTTCCAGCCCAGAGGTGGTTCAATGTAGAGATATTTAGTTTTCATGAGTTTGTAGGCTTTTTGTGATTTTTGATGTTGTTGAATTCTAACTTTAGGCCTTGGTGGTCTGATATGATACAAGGGGTTACTCCCATTTTTTTGTATTTATTGATATTTGCCTTATGACCAAATATTTGGCCAATTTTAGAGAAAGTTCCATGAGGTGCTGAGAAATATGTATATTCCATTATGTTCAGATGAAAGCTTCTGTAAATATCTATTAAGTCTATTTGCATCATAACATCTGTTAGACACCTTATTTCTTTCTTGAGTCTTTGTCTGGTTCACCTGTCCAAGGGTGAAAGTGGGGTATTGAAGTCTCCCACTATAAGAGTGTGGCATTTCATGTGGGGTTTAAGCTTTAGTAGTGTTTCTTTCACATATGAAGCTGCCCTTATATTAGGGGCATAAATATTCAGGATTGAGATCTCATCTTGATTGATTTTTCCTGAGACAAATTAATAGTGACTGTCCTGGTCTCTTCTGATTGATTTTAGTTTGAAGTCTACTTTGTTGGATATTAGGATAGCAACAACAGCTTGTTTCTTGGGGCCATTTGTTTGGAAAGTCTATTCCCAAGCCTTCCCAATCCTCTGAGCCTGTCTTTGTCTTTGGAGTTGAGGTATGTTTTTTGTATGCAGCAGAAGGTTGGCTTTTGTTTTTGTATCCATAGTGTTAGGGTGTGTCTTTTTATAGGTGAATTGAGTCCATTGATATAAGGGATATTAGTGATCACTGATTGATATTTCCTGTTGTTTTTGGAGATATCTTGTATGTATTTCCTTTCTTTGGGCTTTACTTCTGTGGGATTATCAATTGTTTGTGGTTTCATGGGTGTTTCTGGGATCCTTAGGTTTGAGTTCTCCCTCTAATGCTTTCTAAAGGGCCAGATTTGTAGATAGATATTGTTTCAACCTGTCTTTGTTGTGAAATGTCTTGCTTACTCTACTTATTCTGATTAATAGTTCTGCTGAGGATAGTAGTTTGGGTTGGCAACCATGCTCTTTTAGTGTCTGTATAGCTTCTGTTTAGGACCCTCTTGCTTTCATTGTTTCCACTGAATAGTCAGGTGTTATTCTGATGGGTCTGCCTTTATAGGTAAGTTAGACCTTTTCCTTTGCAGCTCTAAATATTTTTTCTTTGTTCTATATGTTTTGTGGCTTAATTATGTGTTGAGCAGACTTTTTTTGGGGGGGAGTCTATTCTATTTGGTGTTCTGTAAACTTCTTGTATCTTTACAGGCATTTCCTTCTTTAAGTTGAGAAAGTTTTCTTTTATAATTTTATTGAATACATTACCTGTGCCTTTTAGCTTGTATTCTTCTCCTTCTTTTATTCCTATTATTTTCAGGGTGGTATTTTCATTTTGTTCCAAATTTTCTGAATTTTTTTTTCTTATGGCTTTTTTGGTTTTGGTGTTTTCTTTGAATGATTTATCTATTTCCACTATTGAGTCTTCCATTCCAGAGATTTCTTCTTCCATCTCTTGGATTCCTTTACTTATGCCTATATGTGTAGTTCCAGATCATTTCTTCAGATTCTCTATTTCATCCTTTACTTTGTTTTGTGCCTTTTTTATTGTTTTTATTTCAATTTTTAGTTTCTGGAATGATTCTTTCATATGTTGGATTTCTCTTTCTTTTTTTTTTTTTGTTTTCTTTCAAGTATTTATTCATCTCTTCAAATTTTTTATTTGTGTTTTCTTCTATTTCTTTAAGGGGCATTTTCATATCCTCTTTTAAGCCTTTTATAATCTTCATAAAGTTGTTTGTATTGTAGTTTCCTTCTGTTTCCTCTTCATTTCTCTCTTCTGGTCTTGGTGTTGTAGAGCCATCAGCTTCTTCTGGTGGTGCCTTGTTTGTCTTTATATATATTCTTGCACTGGCATCTGCCCATTGCTTCCTTGGTTTACTCTTAGTCAGGTCTTAGTGGAATCTTAGTCAGTTGTGGCTACAGGGACTGTGTGTCTTCTGTCTGCTTTGGAAACAAAGTCTGAACGATTTCTTACTCTAGTCAGGGCACAGGATTCCTGTTGTCTGTAGTCGCTTGACTCCCATTCTGCCCCAGACCCCATGTAGGGCTTGGCAGTCTGTAATGTGACCCCCAAGATTTCAGGTGGATGCTTCTCTCAGTCCTGATTCAGGTTAGGCCTGGCTGTGAGGTCTAATTAGGAACTGTGGCTCTGGCCTCTGGGATGAGGTCCCTAGGAGGTTCAGGAGCTGGAACCTGCCCACATCCCACTCTGCTATGGACCTGGGATCCTTGCCATCTGAATATGTCTGACTCCCACTCATCCCAGGACACCATGGCACAACACTCTTACATGATATCTTGGGGTAGCTAACCAAGCAAGTAAAAAACTTGTGTGATTAAAAAATCTCTTCTCTAAAGAAAAAATTGAGGAAACATAAGAAGATGAAAAGTTCATTTGTGGTCATAGATTGATAGAATTTTAAGAAGTTAAAAATAACAAATGCTTACAGAAACTACATAAATAAGTTGCATTTAATAATTATTTATTATCCTGAATAGAGTAATCTAACAGTGTATTAATTCATTAATTACCAATTGTGTAGATAAGAGAATATGTTCTTACATTTTAATATTGTATTATTTAATACAACGCAAAGAAAAATTTTCTTAGAAATTGGGATATAAGTTGGTTCTCTACTTAAGATATGTTTTTATTTAAAGTATGTTTGTTGTTTTTATTTTCAGAAAAAACTCCCAGTAAAGTTGGTATTTATTTTTTATACTTTTTTATTATGAATAAAGCCATACTTTTAATCCATGTATCCCCTTGTTCAGACACCCTTCACAATCCTGCTCTTCCCGGTCACTCATTCTTCTCCCCATCTCTTTATTTCCTCCCCAGCAAGTGCAGGAAGTCCCAAAGTCCCAAGGTGGTTTAGTTCAGCATCCACTCCAAGCACATCTGCTTTCCTAACCTCAACATTAAGACTGAGTCAGGTGTAACTCTGGAGGGAATGGGCTCCAAGGTGCCGATCTAAGGTGTTTCAGATCCCAAGCTGTTCAGTGGTTGTGGTTTGCAGCTTGGACATGCTTTGCTTTTTGTTTAGAGTCCACTAATAAGTAAGTATATCCCATGCTTATCTTTCTGGGTTTGTAATACCTCGTTCAGGAGGATATTCTCCAAATCAATGCATTTGCTTATGAATTTTAGGATATCATTTTCTCTTACCACTGAGTAGTACTCCATTGTGTAGATATGCCACAGTTTGTTAATCCATTCTTCAGTTGAGGGGCATCTAGGTTGTTTCTAGGTTCTTGCTACTACAAATAACACCACTATGAACATAGTTGAGCTAATACCTTTGGAGTGTGACTGTGCATATTTAGGGTATACGCCCAGAAGTGGTATTGCTGATCTTTGGGGAGATTGACTCCCAGTTTTCTGAAAAACCTCCATACTGCATTCCAGAGTATCTGAGTCAGCTTACACTCCCACCAACAATGGAGGAGTGTTCCTCTTGATCCACACCCTCTCCAGCATAGGCTGTCATCTGTGTCTTTTATCTTAGCCAATCTGACAGGTTAAAGGTCATATCTTAAATTTGTTTTGATTTGCATTTCTCTGATGGCGATAAATGGTGGGAATTTTTTCAAGTCACTTTTAGTCATTTATAATTCTTTTGCTGAGAATTCCCTTTTTAGCTCTGGATTCCATTTTTTGATTGGGTTTTTCAAAGTTTTGGGCTCTAGTTTCTTGAATTCTCTCTATATTTTAGAGATTAGTCCTCTGTCACTTGTAGGATTGGTGAAAATCTTTTCCCATTCTATAGGCTGTTGTTTTGTCCTATGAACTCTATCATTAGCTTTAGAGAAGCTTCTCAGTTTCAGGAAGTCCCACTTATTGATTGGTGTTCTTAGTGTCAGTGCCACTGGTGTTATATTTAGGAAGTGGTCATCTGTGTCAATTTGTTGGAGGGTATTTCCTACTTTCTTTTCTATCAGGTTCAGTGTTGCTGGGTTTATGTTGCAGTCTTTGATCCACTTGGATTTTATTTTTGTGCAGGGTGATAGGCTTGGATCTATTTGCAGTTTTCTACACACTACCAATCAGCTATGACAACACCATTTGCTAAAGATACTATCTTTTTCCATTGAATATTTTGGGCCTCTTTGTCCAAGATCAGGTGTTCATAGTTTTTTAGGTTAATGCCTGGATCCTTAGTTTGATTCCAATGATCCACAAGTCTGTTTTTATGGCAGTGCCAGGCTGTTTTTATTACTGTAGCTTATATTTTCACTAAGTTGATCCTACATATCCAGGAACGTGGGAGATCTTTCCATTTTCTGATATCCTCTTCAATTATTTTCTTCAGTGATTTAAAGTTTTTGTCAGATAGATCTGTTACTTCATTGGTTATCTTTGCTCCAAGATATTTAATGCTATCTACAGCTAATATAAAGCATGATATTTTTCTTATTTTTTTTTTCAGCCCTCTTATCTTTAGGGTATAGGAGGGCTACTGTTTTCTTTGAGTTAATCTTGAATCCTGCTACATTACTGAAGAGGTTTATTAGGTATAGAAGTTCCCTGGTAGAATTTTGTCGAATACTTATGTATATAATCATATCATCTGCAAATAGAGATAGTTTCACTTCTTCTTTTCTAATTTGTAAACACTTAATTTCTTTTCCTCTTTTAGTGCTTTAGCTAAAACTTCAAGAACTATATTGAATAGATAATGGCAGAGAGGTCATCCTTGTCTTGTGCCTGATTTTGTGGAATGCTTTGAGTTTTTCCTTTATTAAGTTTGGTGTTGGCTGTCAGCTTTTGTAAATTTTCTTTATTATATTTAGAAATTTCCCTGTATTCCAGAAATCCAGGACTTTTATCATAAAGGAGTGCTGGATTTTTGTCAAAGGCTTTTATAGCATCAAAGGAGATGATCATGTGTTTTGTTTTGTTTTTTTCTTATAGTTTGTATGATGGATGACATTTAAGGTTTTTTTGTATGTTGAATCATTTGTGCATTTCTGGGATGAAGCCTACTTGATCATTTTGGATAATATTTTTATATGTTTTTGTAAACAGTTTGCCAAAATTTTGTTGAGTATTTTAGCATCAATATTCATGAAGGAAAGTGGTCTGTAATTCTCCTTCTTTGTTGTGTCTTCGATTGGCTTGGGTATTAGAATAATTGCGGCTTCATAAAAAGAGTTTAGCAATATTCCTTCAGTTTCTACTGTGTGAAAAAGTTTGAGGAGTATTAGTAATAGTTCTTCTTTGAATGTCTTGTAGAACTCTACACTGACACCATCTGGACCTGGGCTTTTTTGGGGGGAGGCTTTCAATGACAGGTTTAATTTCCATTAGGGTTATAGGTCTGTTTAGGTATTTAACATGATCTTGATTTAATTTTGGTAAATGGTACCTGTCCAAGAAGCTGTCCATTTCTTCTAGGTTTTCCATTTTTGTGAAATATAGATTTTCAAAATATGACCTGATAATTCTCTGGATTTCCTGGGGCATCTGTTTTTATGTCCCCCTTTTCTTTTCTGATCTTGTTGGTTTGGATACTCTCTCTCTCTGCTTTTTGGTTAGTTTGGATAAGCATTTATCTATGTTGTTGACTTTCTCACTGACCTAACTCTTTGACTCATTTTTTCTTTGTATTGTTTGTTTTGTGGCAATTGTATTGATTTCAGGTCTAAGTTTGATTATATCCTGCCATCTCCTCCTTCTCTGTGAGTTGCTTCTAATTGTTCTAAGGCTTTCAGCTGTGCTGTTATTTCTCTAGTGTGGGATTGTTCAAGGTTTTTCATATAGGCATCTAATGCTATGAATTTATACTCTTAAGACTGCTTTCATTGTGTTCCACAAGTTTGGGTACATTGTGGATTCAGTTTCGTTAAATTCTAGGAAGACTTTGATTACTATCTTAATTTATTCCTTGACCCAGATGTGGTTCAGATAAGTGATGTTTAGTTTCCATAAGGGTAGGCTTACTGTGATTTTTGATATTATTGAACTCTAACTTTAGGCCCTACACTTCTGATGTGATACAAGGGATTATTTCCATTTTTTTTGGTATCTATTGATATTTGTTTTATGACCAATTATGTCGTCAATTTTAGAAAAAGTTACATGTTGTACTGGGAAATATGTATATACCTTTGCATTTGGGTAGAAGCTTCAGTAAATATCTATTAAATCCTTTCGCATCATAATCTCTGTTATGTGGCAAAAAACTCCTTATTTCTCTATTGAGTCTCTGTCTGGTTGACCTATCCAAGGGTGAATGTGGAGTATTGATGTTTTCCACTATTTGGGTGTGAGAAATCATGTGGGATTTGAGCTTTAGTATTATTTCTTTTATATAGATATGTGCCCTTATATTAGGGGCAGAAATATTCAGGATTAAAATCTCATCTTGACTAATTTTTCCTGAGATGAGTAAGTAATGTCCATCCTGGTCTGTTTTAATTGATTTTACTTTGAAATCCATTTTGTTAGGTATTAGGGTAGCAACCCCAGCTTGTTTCTTAGGAACATTTGATAGAACAATCTTTTCCCAATCCTTTACTCTGAGCCTGTGTTGCCTTTAAGGTTGAGCTGTCTTTTTATATGCAGCAGAAGGATGGCTTCTATTCTTGTATCCATTGTATTAACATGTGTCTTTTTAAAGATGAATTGAGGAGTCTATTGATATTAAGGGATATTAGTGACCATTGACTGATATTTTCTATTATTTTTGGTGGTAGTTTGTATTTTCTTTCTCTGGGCTTTAATTCTGAAGGATTATTGAAAGTTTTGGTTTTATGGGTATATCTGGGTTCCTTAGGTTGGAGTTTTTCCTCTAATGCTTTCTGAAGTGCCAGATTTGTAAATAGGTATTGTTTCAGTCTGACTTTGTCTTGAAATATCTTGTTTACTCCATATGTTGTGATTGATAGTTTTGCTGGGTGTATTATTCTAGTTTGGCAGCCATGCTCTTTTAGCGTCTGTATAACTTCTGACCAAGACTTTGCTTTCAATGTTTCCATTGAATAATCAGGTGTGATTGTGATGGGTCTTCCTTTATAGGTATTTTGGCCCTTTTCTTTTGCAGCTCTAAAATTTTTTTCTTTGTTCTGTATGTTTTGTGGCTTGATTATTATGTGTCACACTGACTTTTTTTTCTGGGCTCAAATCTATTTGATGTTCTGTAAGATTCTTATATCTTTCTAGGCATTTTCTTTTTTTAGGTTAGGAAAATTTCTTCTACGATTTTATTGAACACATTATCTGTGCCTTTGAGCTGCTATTTTTCTCCTTCTACTATTCCTATTATTCTCAGCTTAGGTCTTTTCATGGTGTCCCAA
Organism: Sigmodon hispidus; assembly: GCA_004025045.1. Taxonomy (NCBI): domain Eukaryota; kingdom Metazoa; phylum Chordata; class Mammalia; order Rodentia; family Cricetidae; genus Sigmodon; species Sigmodon hispidus. Next base: position 11,499 of record PVIH01014826.1, read on the forward strand.
ATATCCTGAATATTTTGTGTTATGGCGCTTTTGGTTTTTGTGGGGTTTTTTGACTGATGTATCTATTTCCACTATTGAGTCTTCCACTCCAGAGATTCTTTCTTCCATCTCTTGGTTTCTGTTGGTTATTCTTGTATCTGCAGTACTTGCTCTTTTCTTCAGATTTTCTATTTCTACCTTTGCCTCATTTTGTTCCTTTTTTATTGCTTCTATTTCAAAGTTTAGTTCCTGAAATGTTTCTTTCATTTTTTTGGTTTTCCTTTTCTTTGTTTTCTTTCAAGGCTTTGTTCATCTGTTCCAATTTTTTAATTTGTATTTTCTTCTATTTTTTAAGGCAATTTTTATATCCTCTTTGAAGGCTTCAATAATCATTATAAAGGTGACTTTTCTGTTGTTTCCTTCTGTTTCTTCTTCATTGCTCTGTTCAGGTCTTATAATTGTAGAACTATCAGTTTTTTCTGGTGTTGCCTTCTTGTTTTTTTAAATTGCTATAAATATTTTTGCACTGGCATCTGCCCATGGCTTCAGTGGTTCACACTTACTCAGCTCTTATTCAGTTTTGGTTAGAGGGTTTTTGTGTCTTCTCTATGCTCTGAGCAAGGGGTCTGTTTGATCTCTGACTCTGCTCTGTGTGGGAATTGGAGTTTCCAAGTTATTAGTCCTTGTCTGATGACACAGTTAACACTGGAGGTGGGGCCCAGCCATGTAAGCTAGGGGTGCCTAGAGGAAGCCACTCTCTGTTAAATCCTAGGGCTTGTCTGCTGGCAGAGCCTGATATAAGACCCTTGGTTGTGACCCTGATCCTGGTGAGGAATTCTGATCCTGGTGAAGAAATGGTACTACCTACCAAAATTAAATGAAGATCAGATTAATTACCTAATCAGGCTTATAACCCTTAAGGAAATTGAAGCTGACATTAAAAAACCTACTCAAAAATAAAAGCCCTGGTCCAGATGGTTTTAGTGCCGAATTCTACCAGACATTCAAAGAAGAATTACTACCGTTACTCCTCAAACTATTTCACACTGTAGAAACTGAATGAATATTGCCAAATTCCTTTTATGAGGCCACAATCACCCTAATGCCCAAGCCACTCAAAGACACAACAAAGAAGGAGAACTACAGACCAATTTCCCTCATGAATATTGATGCGAAAATTCTCAACAAAATTTTGGCAAACCGTATATAACAATGTATAAAAGATATCATCCACCACGACCAAGTAGGCTTTATCCCAGAAATGCAGGGATGGCTTAACATACGAAAAACTGTAAATGTTATCAATCATATAAACAAACTAAAGGAACAAAACCACATGATCATATCCTTAGATGCGGAAAAAGCCTTTGATAAAATCCAACACTCCTTTATGATTAAAGCCCTGGAGAGATCAGGAATACAGGGAAAATACCTAAATATAATAAAGGCGATTTACAAGAAGCCGACAGCCAGTATCAAACTTAATGGAGAAAAACTCAAAGCAATCCTACTAAAATCAGGAACTAGACAAGGATGTCCTCTCTCCCCTTATTTATTCAATATAATTCCCAAAATTTTAGCTAAAGCAATAAGGGAATGAAAAGAGATTAAGGAAATACAAACTGGAAAAGAAGAAGTGAAACTATCTCTATTTGCAGATGATATGATTGTATATATAAGTGAGCCACAAAATTCTTCCAAGGAACTGTTACAGCTGATAAACACCTTCAGCAATGTAGCAGGATACAAGATTAACTCAAAGAAATCAGTAGCCCTTCTATACACTAAAGATAGAAGAGCTGAAAAATAAATAAGGGAAACATTACCCTTTACAATAGCTGCAAATAATATTCAATACCTTGGGGTAACTATAACAAAAGAAGTGACAGACCTATTTGACAAAAATTTTAAATCACTGAAGAAAGAAATTGAAGAGGATATCAGGAAATGGAAAGCTCTCCCATGTTCCTGAATTGGTAGGATCAACATAGTAAATGTGGCAATTCTACCAAAGGCAATCTACAGATTCAATGCACTGCCCACCAAAATCCCAACACAATATTTCTAGGACCTTTAAAGAACAATACTCGGTTTCATTTGGAATAACAGGAAAGCCAGGATTGCCAAAACAATTTTACTCAACAAAAGAACCTCAGGAGGTATCATCATCCCTGACTTCAAGCTGTACTATAGAGCTACAGTAATAAAAACAGCCTGGTACTGGCATAAAAACAGACTTGTGGACCAATGGAATAGAATTAAGGATCCAGACAATAACCCAAAAACCTATGAACACCTGATCTTTGAAAAAGAGGCCCAAAACATTCAATGGAAAAAAGACAGTATATTTAACAAATGGTGTGGGCATAGCTGGATGGAAGTGTGTAGAAAAATGCGAATAGTTCTGAGCCTGTCACCCTGCACAAAACTCAAATCCAAGTGGATCAAAGACCTCAAGATAAACCCAGCCACTTTCAACTTGATAGAAAAGAAAGTGGGAAATACACTTCTACAAATTGGCACAGGCGACCACTTCCTAAATATAACACCAGTGGCACAGACACTAAGTCCAACAATCAATAAGTGGGATCTCCTGAAGCTAAGAAGCTTCTATAAAGCCAAAGACACTGTCAATAGAACAAAAGGACAGCCTACAGAATGGGAATTTTCACCAACCCTACAAGTGTTAGAGGACTGATCTCTAAGATATATAAAGAACTCAAGAATCTAGAGCCCAAAACCTTGAATAACCCAATCAAAAAATAGGGTACAGATCTAAAAAGGAAATTCTCAGCAGAGGAATTACAAATGTCTGAAAGGCACCTGAAAAAGTGCTCATCATCTTTAGCCATCAGAGAAATGCAAATCAAAACAACTTTGAGATACCACCTAACACCTGTTAGATTGGCCAAGATAAATGGCACAGATGACAGCCTATGTTGGAGAGGCTGTGGATCAAGGGGAACACTCCTCCATTGTTGGTGGGAGTGTAAGCTTGTTCAGCCACTTTGGAATGCAATATGATGGTTTCTCAGAAAATTGAGAATCAATCTCCCCAAGGACCCAGCAATACCACTTCTGGGTATATATCCTAAAGATGCACAGTCACTCTCCAAAGGTATTAGCTCAACTATGTTCACAGCAGCATTATTTGTAATAGCAAGAACCTGGAAACAACCTAGATGTCCCTCAACTGAAGAATGGATTAACAAACTGTGGTACATCTACACAATAGAATATTACTCAGCAGTAAGAAAAAATGTTATCCTAAAATTCCCAGGCAAATGGATGGATTTGGAGAATATCCTCCTGAGTGAGGTATCACAAACCCAGAAAGATAAGCAGGGGATGTACTCACTCATTAGTGGTCTCTAAACAAACTAACAAGAAAAAAGCCAAGAATGCCCAAGCTGTAAACCACAACCACTAAACAGCCTTGGATCAGAAACACTCTGGACTGACCCTTCAGATCCCACTACACCTATAGGAACACTTGACTCACTCTTCAGGGAGGGGGTCAAAACTGGATTTGCCAGGAGGGGAGACTGAACTAAGCTTTATTGGATCAGTGGGACCATGGGACTGTCTGTAGCCTGCCCAGGCAGGGGATGGGGAGTTGTGGAGAAAGAAAGCGTGACCTGATGTGGCGGGAGGGGGAAGGGACCTTGAATGGGGATATACAGGGATAGGAAAAAAAAATCCACAGGGAAAGCTGAACACAAAGCAATTTTAAGTGTAGCAAATTATTTGCATTATCACCCTTGATAAGTCAGGCTTATGATTTTTATTTTCTTTATAGTTATTTTTAACTTATCATCATTTTAAATTCAATTTACTGTTTTTCTTGATAAATACAAAATAATATTAAAAAAAAATCGGCCACCTGTGCTATGCCAATGCGTTAATAGATGTTTCCCGCTTTCTTTTTTTTAAATCAAGTTTAGTGCAGCTAGGTTCATATTGTGGTCTTTCATTTACTTGGATTTTAGTTTTGTGCAGAGTAATTGATATGAATTTATTTGCATTCTTCTATATTCTACCATTCAGTTTGTTCCAGAACCATTTGTTGAGAATACTCATTTTCTCTACTCTATATTTTTGGCCTCTTTGTCAAAAATCATGTGGCTATAGTTTTGTGAATTTAGTTTGGGTTCTTCAATTCCATTTCTTGATCTTCAATTCTTTTTTTATGCTAGTACCAGGCTGTTTTTATTACTGTACTTCTATAGTATAGATTGAAGTTGAGGATGATGATGATGTCTCCTGAGGTTCTATTATTTAACAGGATTGTTTTTGTAATCCTGTTTTGTTTTTTTTTTTAATTCCATATGAAGTTGACTGTTGTTCTTTCAAGGTCTATAAAAAATTGCATTGACCCAGGATGGCCTCAACCTCATGATCCTCCTGCCTTCAGCAAATCCTATGGGAGGCTTGGAGTTGACAAATGGTGGAGTAACAGAAAGGAACTGGCTACCTTGTGAACCATCTACAGTCATGTTCAGAACATGATCAAGGATGTTACACTGGGCTTCTGCTACAAAATGATGTCTGTGTATGCTCACTTCTCTATCAATGTTGTTATTCAAGAGAATGAGTCTTTGGTCAAAATCTGAAACTTTTTGGGTGAAAAATATATCCGCAGAGTTCAGATGAGGACAGGAGTTGCTTGTTCTGTCTCTCAAGCCCAGAAGCATGAATTAATCCTTGAAGGAAATGACATTGAACTTGTTTTAAATTCAGCAGTTCTGAGTCAGCAAGCCACAAAAGTTAAAACCAAGGATATCAGAAAGTTTTTGAATGGCATCTATGTATCAGAAAAGGGAACAGTGCAGCAACCTGATGAGTAAGACTTAAGTTTTCTAGCTCCAAAAAGAAAATCCTGCATTTAAGTGATTTGTGGTATTTTGGGGGACAATAAAAGACTTCTATGGAAAAAAAATATATTGGAATTTTGTTGGGGATTGCATTGAATCTGCAGATTGTTTTTGGTAAGATTGCCATTTTTACTATATTAATCCTACCTATCCAAGAACATGGGAGATCTTTCCATTTACTGATATGTTCTTCAATTTTTTTCTTTCATGACTTCAATTTCTTGTCATACATATTTTCCCCATCTTTACCTAGAGTCACCCCAAGATATTTTAGGGAGTTTGCAGCTATTGTAAAGGGTTATATTTCCCTGATTTCGTTTTCAGCTCTTTTATTATTTGTGTATAATAGGGCTATTGTGTTTTTGAGTCAATATTTTATTCTGCTACAAAACTGCTGATTTGGGGGCTGGAGAGATGGCTCAGTGGTTAAGAGCACCGTCTGCTCTTCCAGAGGACCCGGGTTCGATTCCCAGCACCCACATGGCAGCTAACAACTGTCTGTAGTTCCAGTTCCAGGCAAACACCAAGGCAAATAAATAAATAAAGTTTTTTTTAAAAAAAAAAAAACAAAAAAAAAAAAAAAAACTGCTGATTTTTTTTTTATCAGCTGTAGGAGTTTCCTGGTAGAACTTTGGGGTTCACTTATATGTACTATCATATCATTTACAAATAATAATAGTCTGACTTCTTTCTTTTCAGATTGTATGCCTTTGATCTTTTTCTGTTGTTTTACTGCTCTAGCTAAAACCTTGAGAAATATATGGAATAGATATAGAGAGAGTGGACAGCCTTTCCTTATTTCTGATTTTAGTGGGATACGTTGAGTTTCTCTCCACTTAGCTTGTTATTAGCTGTCAGCTTGCTGTATATTGCCTTATTTATGTTTAGATATTTTCCCTTTATTCCTGATCTCTCCAGGACTCTTATCATCAAGAAGTATTGAATTTTGTCAAAAGATTTTTCAGCATTTAATGAGATGATCATTTGTTTTTGTTTTGTTTTAGTTTTTGGTTTTTACTCTCCAGATTGTTCATATGATGGATGACATTATAGTATCTTATATATTGAATCATGCCTGCATCTCTGGAGTGAAGTCCACTTAATCATGGTGGAATATTTTTTAAAAATATGTTATTGAATTTGGTTTGCTGAATATCATTTTATTGAATATTTTTCCTCTCTATATTCATGAAAGAGAATCTTTCTGTGATTCTCTTTGTTGTTGCATCATTGTGTGGTTTGGGCATCAGGGTGACTATAGCTTCATACGAAATGTTTGACAGTGTTCCTTTGGTTTAAATTGTACAACAATTTGAACAGTATTGGTATTAGTTCTTTTATAAAATACTGGTATAATTATTCACTGAAACAATTTGACTGTGGGTTTTATTGCTTTGGAAAATTCTAATAACTGCTTCTCCATCCTTAGGGGTTATTGGTCTATTTAATTCATTTATCTGTTCTTGATTTAATTTTGGTAAGTGGTATATGTCCAGAAAGATGTCCATTTTTTTTAGGTTTTCCAATTTTGTGGAGTACAGATTTTTGAAGTATGACCTAAGGATTTTCTTGATCTCTTTGACATCTGTTGCATGCTTTCCTTTTAATTTCTTATTTTCTTAATTTGGATATTCCCTCTCTGCTTTCAATTTAATCATATATCATTGCCACCAATAAAAACTATTTTCCTATTCATTTTGATTCAATATAGCTATAACACAATACCTTTATTCACAGTTGCATTGTTCTTTTCTACAGAATGTTCATACTAAGGTATATTCATTTTAGTAAAAAATGTGCAAAGAAGTTTTGACCACACAGTAAAAGCAACAGGGGTTGTAGAAATATGTATGTGTGAGCAATTCTGAGAATTTATAAAACATATATGGCCATTGTACTTTGATGAATTATAAGCAGGAAGGAGACACAATGCAATATTTACACATGTACAAATTCTGTGCTGACATGAGCAAAAATAATCAATATTGAACTGACAGACTAGACATTTCTTCAAGAGACAATGTGAAAGAGTAGATTTTACAGAATATTGCCATTTGTTCCAAATGGTCAACATTGACAAGATTTTATACACATAAAAATATATAGACATATATATTTATATATTTGGTTATATATAAGTATATACCCACTCATACACACACATATATGTATAGACATACATACATACACACATATATTAACAATTAAAGAGAGGTTATTAATTTAAATGAGTGTCAGAAGGTATATGAAAGAATTTTAAAGGTGGAAATAGAAGAAGAAACAATATAGTTCTAATTTTAAAAGTGCTTTTAAAAATATATTGACATTACACTTACATACACAATTCCAAATGTTCAATTGTATCCCAGGGAAGTACTTGTGGGAAGAGTGAGTCTTCCTTTTAAATTAATTATAAAATTAGATGAAGTTCATGAAGGAGAGAATTTGATTTAGGTATAAGCATATTATTTAGAACCTGAATGCTCTAGGGTGCTCCCAAGTGTACTCAATTTTGTAAATTACTGACTATAAACAATGCAACACAATGAATCATATAGATACACACTGATGATATCCTGTATTCTGATACTACTATCTTGGATTTAAAGAAATGATGGTTTTAGACAAATATGACTGTCTTCCTTGGCTTTTCAGGTATAAAGTCTGCAACCTACAGGTTTAAAAATTCTTTTTCTCTATGCTGTTATCTTAGGTATTGCTGCACTTTCACAAGAAACAAAAGTAAAATTTGGTTCTGGACCAGGGACCATCTGTGGTGCATGTCTCCACAGACTCCTTAGCAGACAGGACTAGAATTTGGTAGTGAGGGGCCCTCCAGCTACTACTAAAACAGGGGACCTTGTATGGCCATCCTACCTCCAACCACATCATCAGAGAAGGACAAAGATCTTGAAATTCAGACCTCTGCCCAGAGCAGAGCCAGAGATTGAGCAGACCACTTGCTCAGAGGCAACAGAGACACACAAGCCCTCTTGCCACAACTGACCAGGTGCTCCTAATCGTGAAACACTGAAGCCATGGGCAGATGCCAGTGTAAAAATACATATAATAATATAAAGAACAACAAGGCAACTCCAGAAGAAAGTGGTGGTTCTACAACTACAAGAACTAAACAGGGCAATGAAGAGGAACCAGAAGGAAGCAACACCAAAAGTACCGTTATGAAGCTCTCAAAGAAGATATGAAAAATTCCCTTAAAGAAATTGAAGAAAATACAGACAAAAAATTGGAAGAGATGAACAAATCCTTGAAAAAAAACCAAGAAAACATAAACCAAAAAATGAAAGAAACATTCTAGGAACTAAAAACTGAAATAGAAGCAATAAAAAGGCACAAAATGAGGCAAAGATGGAAATAGAAAACCTGAAGAAAAAAGTTGGAACTACAGATACAAGCATAACCAACAGAATCCAAGATATGGAAGAAAGAATTTCTGAAGTGGAAGACTCAGTAGCTGAAATAGATACATGAGTCAAAGAAAATACTAACTCAAAAAAGACATAACACAAAATGTTCAGGAAATCTGGGACACTATGAAAATACCTAACTTGAGAATAATAGGAATAGAATAAGGAGAAGAATACCAGTTCAAAGGCACAGATAAGGTATTCAATAAAATCATAGAAGAAAACTTTCCTAACTTGAAGATGGAAATGCCTATAATGATACAAGAGGCTTACAGAACACCAAATAAATATGACCCCAAAATAAAGTCAGTGAGTCACGTAATAGTCAAGACAGAATACATACAGAACAAAGAAAAAATTTTAAGAGCTGCAAAAGAAAAGGGCCAACTTACCTATAAAGGCAGATCCATCAAAATAACACCTGATTATTCAATGGAAATGATGAAAGTAAGAAGGGCTTGGTCAGAAGTTGTACAGCCACTAAAAGAGCATGGCTGCCAAACTAGAATACTATACTCTGCAAAATTATCAATCACCATAGATGGAGTAAACAAGTTATTTCAAGACAAAGTCAGACTGAAACAATACCTATTTACCAATCTGGCACTAAGGAAAGATTTAGAGGGAAAACTCCAACCTAAGGATCCCAGATACACCCATAAAACCACAAACTATCAATAATTCCACAGAAGAATACTGCAAAGAAAGGAAATATAAACAAGTTACCACCAAAAATAGCAGAAAATATCAATCAGTGGTCACTAATATCCCTTAATATTAATATCTATTAATATTAATGGACTCAACTCACCTATAAAAAGACACACACTAATAAGATGAATACAAAACAGAAGCCATCCTTCTGTTGCCTACAAAAAACACACCTCAGCCAAAAAGACAGACACAAGCTCAGAGTAAAAGGTTGGGAAAAGATTTTCCAGTCAAATTGTCCTAAGAAACAAGCTGGGGTTGCCATCCTAATATCTAACAAAGTAGACTTTAAGCTAAAAGCAATTAAAATGAACAAAGTTGCTCATTACCTATTCATCACAGGAAAATTTGGTCAAGAGAAGATTTCAATCCTGAATATTTATTCCCCTAATATAAGGGCACTAACCAATGTAAAAGAAACACTGCTAACGCTCAAATCCCACATCAATTCTCACACCCTAACAGTGGGAGATTTCAATATCCCACGTTCACCCCTGGATAGGTCAACCAGACAGAGACAGAACAGAAAAATAAGGAGTATACCAGAGGTTATGATGTAAATGGATTTAATAGATATCTATAGAAGGTTCCACCCAAATGCAAAGGAATATACATATTTCTCAGTTCCTCATGGAACTTTTTCTAAAATTGACCACATAATTGGTCTTAAAACAAATATCAACAGATACAAAAAAATGGAAATAATCCCTTGTAACATATCAGACCATCAGGGCCTGAAGTTAGATTTCAACAACATCAAAAACAAAAAAAGCCTACCAACTCATGGAAACTAAACATCACTCAGCTGAACCACCGCTGGGTCAAAGAATAAATTAAGAAAGAAATCAGAGTCATCCTAGAATTTAATGAAAATGAATCTACAACATAACCAAACTTGTGGGACACAATGAAAGTGGTCTTAAGAGGAAAATTCATAGCACTAGATTCCTATATGAAAAAAACTAGAGAAATCCCACACTAGAGACCTAACAGCTCAGCTGAAAGCCTTGTAACAATTAGAAGCAAACTCACCAAGAAGGAGTAGACAGCAGGAAATAATCAAACTTAGAGCTGAAATCAATACAATTGAAACAAAAAGAACAATACAAAGAATCAATGAATCTAAGAGTTGGTTCTTTGAGTAACTTAACAAGATACATAAGCCCTTAGCCAAACTAACAAAAAAACAGAGAGAGAGTGTTCAAATTAACAAAATGAGAAACGAAAAGGAGGAAATAACAATAGACCCCCAGGAAATACAGAGAATTATCAGATCATATTTTGAAAACCTGTATTCCACAAAAATGGAAACCCTAGAAGAAATGGACAGCTTCCTGAACAGGTGCCACCTACCAAAATTAAACGAAGATCAGATTAATTACCTAAACAGGCCTATAACCCTTAAGGAAATTGAAGCTGTCATTAAAAATCTCCCCCAAAATAAAAGCCCTGGTCCAGATGGTTTCAGTGCCGAATTCTACCAGACATTCAAAGAAGAATTACTACCTTTACTCCTCAAAATATTTCACACTGTAGAAACTGAAGGAATATTGTCAAATTCCTTCTATGAGACCACAATTGCCCTAATACCCAGGCACTCAATGACACAACAAAGAAGGAGAATTAGAGACCTATTTCCCTCATGAATATTGATGCGAAAATCCTCAACAAAATTTTGGCAAACCGTATACAACAATATATAAAAGATCTCATCCACCATGATCAAGTAGACTTCATCCCAGAAATGCAGGGCTGGTTTAACATATGAAAAACTGTAAACTGTAAATGTCATCCATCATATGAACAAACTAAAGGAACAAAACCATATGATCATATCCTTAAATGGTGAAAAAGCCTTTGACAAAATCCAATACTCCTTTATGATAAAAGCTCTGGAGGGATCAGGAATACAGGGACAATATCTGAATATAATAAAGGCAATCTGCAAGAAGCCAACAGCCAGCGTCAAACTTAATGGAGAAAAACTCAAAGCAATCCTACTAAAATCAGGAATTAGACTAGGATATCCTCTCTGCCCTTATCTGTTCAATATAATTCTCAAAGTTTTAGCTAGAGCAATAAGAGAATGAAAGGAGATTAAGGGGATACAAATTGGAAGACTAGTGAAACTTTCTCTATTTGCAGATGATATGATTGTATACATAAGTGACCCACAAAATTCTTCCAAGGAACTGCTATGGCTGATAAATACCTGCAGCAATGTAGCAGGAAACAAGATTAACTCAAAGAAATCAGTAGCCCTTTTATATAATAAAGATAGAAGTAACAGATCTATTTGACAAAAATTTTAAGTCACTGAAGAAAGAAATTGAAGAGGATATCAGAAAATGGAAAGTTCTCCCATGTTCCTGGATAGGTAGAATCAGCATAGTAAAAATAACAATTCTACCTAAAGCAGTCTACAGATTCAATGCACTGCCCATCAAAATCCCAGCACAATATTTTTTTGCACCTTGAAAGAATAATACTCAATTTCGTTTGGAATAACAGGAAAGCCAGGATTGCCAAAACAATTTTACTCAACCAAAGAACCTCAGGAAGCCTCACCATCCCTGACTTCAAGTTATACTATAGAGCTACAGTAAAAAAATTGCCTGGGACTGGCATAAAAACAGACTTGTATATCAACAGCATAGAATTGAGGATCCAGACATTAACCCAAAAAAACCTATGAACACCTGATCATCGACAAAGAGGCTCAAAATATTCAATGGAAAAAAGATAATTTCTTTAACAAATGGTGTTGGCATACATGGATGGTAGTATGTAGAAAAATGCAAATAGATCAAAGCCTGTCACCCTGCACAAAACTCAAATCCACATGGATCAAAGACCTCAACATAAACCCAGCCACTTTAAACTTGATAGAAAAGAAAGTGGGAAATGCACTTCTACGAATTGGCACCGGGACCACTTCCTAAATATAACACCAGTGGCACAGACACTAAGACCAACAATCAGTAAGTGGGATCTCCTGAATCTGAGAAGCTTCTGTAAAGCCAAAGACACTGTCAATAGGACAAAATGACAGCCTACAGAAGGGGAAAAGATTTTTACCAAGCCTACAAGTGATAGAGGATTGATGTCTAAGATATATAATTAACTCAAGAATCTAGAGCCCAAAACCTTGAATAACCCAATCAAAAAATGGGGTTCAGAACTACAAAGGAAATTCTCAGCAGAAGAGTTACAAATGGTTGAAAGGCACTTGAAAAAGTTCTTATCATCTTTATCTATTAGAGAAATGCAAATCAAAACAACTCTGAGATACCACCTGACACATGTCAAATTGGCTAAGATAAAAGACACAGTTGACAGCCTATGCTGGAGGGGGTGCAGGGAAATAGGAACACACTCCTCCAGTGTTGGTGGGAGTATAAGCTTGTTCAGCCACTTTGGAATGCAGAAAACTGAGGACCAATCTCTCGAAGGACCCAGCAATAGGACCTCTGAGTGTATACCCTAAAGATGCACTGTCGCACTCTAAAGGCATTAGCTCAACTATCTTCATAGCAGCATTATTTTTAATAGCAAGAACCTGGAAGCAACCTAGATGTCCCTCAACAGAAAGAATGGATTAACAAACTGTGGTACATCTACACAATGGAGTACTACTCAGCAGTAAGAAAATATTATATCCTAAAATTTGCACGCAAATGGATGGACTTGGAGAATATTCTCCTGAGCAAGGTATCACAAACTCAGAAAGATAAGCAGGGGATGTACTCAATCATTAGTGGTCTCTAAACAAACAAACAAGAAAAAAGCCAAGCATGCCCAAGCTTCAAACCACAAGCACTGAACACCTTGGGATCCGATATGTCTTGGACTGACACCTTGGATCCCACTTCCCCTAGAGGAACACCTGACTCAGTCTGGATGTTGAGGGGATAAAAGTAGATTTGCCAGGAGTGCAGGCTGAACTGAGCAATATTTGGACCTTGGAACCTTGGGACCTCCTCCCCATGCTGGGGGTTAATTGGAAGATGTGGAGAAGAGATAATGACCTTATTCAGTGGGAGGGGGAAGGGACCTTGAATAAGGATATACAAGGACAGAAATATGACTTATTTATTAATAATAAGTAAAATAAAAAATAAAAAAGAAGAAGCAAATGTAAAAATCATAAGAATTAGATGTATACTTCAAAATATTCTTTGGATAGGCAAGATGTATTTTGAGGACTGGGAGATATTTCTGCCTTCTTTTACCCCTTTCAGCCACCAAGAAAGGATTCAAATATTTATTTGTTTTACAGTATGGCCAATAGAATAAGAAGGTATCCAGCCATAAATTAAGTGAAACTCTCTTAATTTTTTCTTTTGGTAGGAAAATGATGGAAATCAAATATATTTTTTCCTGAATAGATTTTTCTGAACCAAATAAATTTTATAACACTTGTATATTTTAATTCAAAATATATTTTTATCTGGTACAATAAAGGATTTTTAATTTTGCTTAATTTCCTATTCAGTAAATTGGTATGTTTAAGCACATATATTTTCTGATAGACACTATAATTGTTCATTTTAACTCAATAAGGTTAAATGTGTCACTCAATGTGTAACACTTCATAACTTTTTTTTTTACCTTCATGTGTTTTAAAAATAATACTTAAGATTTTTCTAGTGGATATTTGCAACTGTGTATCATCTAGGAATTTATTTTTTGATAATGTTAAACCTCAAAAGTAAATTGGATATGCTAATACAAGAATCTTTTTGATGAGAGTGATCAAATGACTTGTATATACAACAGTATGTTGATAGAATTTCCCACTTTTCATTTCAGTGGAGGCATGATCTTTTTTGAATCTTGAAATTCTCTAGTCCTCTATAGTTCAAGTCATTTGGGGGCTATTGTGGATCAGTAGCTAAGCAACAGATTTAAAGTCCAGAGGCTATTCTGTATTTCCTTTGCCAATAACTTAGCATGAGATAGTGGGCAAAGCATTTAACCTCCCAATTCCACTATCCATCATCTTTTCAACAGGGAGGTAATACAGCTTATTTTCTAACAGTTCAGTGAAACACCTCTTAAAAAAATATTCCTCAAGAGCAATGGGGGAAAAATCTGTTGTTTTGTTGTGAAGCAAAACCAGGTGATTTTGCTTTTTCATGTGATAGGCAAACCATTAGAGGAAATATTTCATAAATGAAAAGTAAACCAACTCTATGCCACATGGTCTCCAAACATTTATAATGTTCTAATATTCTCTCAAGTACCAATTCATAGAAACATTTTTAACAGAATAATTTTTTAAAAATTTGATGCTTATTGGCTATATCTATTGCTACTTATGATTTGGTTAACTGCCTTCATATGTGACAGTTATTGCTGGAGAGATACAGGACAATAGTTCTTTTTAATTGCATGACATGTCAGTATGGAGATAGGATGCCTTCTTTTACTTTTTGTTAAAGCTCTGTGTTTGCTTGTTCTTTTAGTTTCTTATTGCCTTGTCTGCTCAGCTTGAGAATAAATAAGGAAATACATGAGAATGTCAAAAAGAAACTTACTTCAATATTTTCCTACTAAATACTACCATACATTTTAACTGTCTAAAGCAATGATGTTAAAGTGTACAACACAGAGTACATGAGTCTGGATATGAGAAAATGATATGGGTGATTAGGATGTCTATTTCTATTTGTGGTGAATTCACAATTTTTATTTTTATTTTACTTGCTTTTATTTTGTTCCTAAAATGCTGCCAAACAAATGAAAATACTAGAGAATATAGACAGACAGAATGTAATTTTCCATTTGAAATTCAGCCAGATCATTTCAAGGACCAAAGAAACTAGCTGCCTCTTCAATTATTAAAATCCTCTAGAATCATATTACTGTATACATCTTCTACAATTTGAGCACATTTTAATGACTACCATTAGTTGTTGCTGAGGCAGTGTGTCAACAGAGAGAGGATCTAAATGGGATGAGACAATGGAGCAGAAATCAAGGCTTCCATAAACAAAGGCCTTACAAGATTAACACCAAATAATGCAAAGCTTGCTTGCACTTAGAATTTTCCCTCTTGGCACACTGATGTCAAGATTTCAAAATGCCTAATGCTTTTCTTATTATTTATTGCTACTAATTCTTTTATTATTAATTTGGCTGGTTTGTAAACAATTGCTTTTATGTTTAAATGAAAATGGCTATTTGATGATAATAAAAATGTTATAATGCCATAAGCATGATAACTAATATAAAAATGCATTTAAAAAGCTTATAGTATGGTACTTTCATATGACACTAAAGTTGACAAAATAGTGCTAAGTACTTGGATACAGTTATTTCTTTTGTTGCAAACATTCCACATCATCTATTTACAAGTTCTATTATCTTAATATTCAAGCTATATCTGGCATCATTATTTAATACTATCATCATGGTTCAGGGCTTCATTTCTCTTTTCAAGTAATCAAATCAGTTTAGCACATTTGATCTCTGATATAATGACTGTTTAGTCCTCATGTTTTCATATTTTTCATTTTATTCTTCATTTCAGAAGTTTAAATATTTTAAAACTCAAACCCAGCAGTCAACATTTTATGAGGACATCAGGTGATGGTTCAGCAGAAAAAAGTGTTCATTGCTAGGCTCACGCTCTTAGTTCAAATCTTTCATCTCTTGTGGAAAAAAATGGAAAAAGAAAACTGATTCCTTCAGGCACAAGCCCTCTCACTTCTATTCTCTCAATCTCTCCCCCTCAATCAATCAATACATATATGAAATAAATGTAATAATAAAATCAATAAAATAAAATCAATGAGGGTTATTAATAAAAGATTATTGATTAAATAAGGGGCTGATTTCATTGTTCAGGAAATGGGGCAGTGGCATTTGAGGGACAACATTCTACATATTCAGCTGTGAGAAGTGAATCATATTTAAGGGATCAAGTAGGACTATAGCTACTCAGGGTTTAAAGCCTGTGCCTTAAAACAGGGTTTACACTGCTCTATTGCTCACACATCACCTGCTCCACAGTTTCTGGTTCATCAAATTTGTTGAAAAAAATCATGTTTACAAGAATGCTGTTCATATGAAATATATCCAAATTCTAAAAAGTTGTTTCTCTTTTGATGGAATATGCTGATAATATTCTAGTATTTTTTAAAGAGACATTTCTTAAAAGGAATGAATGAATTGTCAAAACCTATAGATCAGAATCAACAGGTTTAGTTTTGACATGTAAGGTAAATGAAATTTGCTACATTTTATGTACACCAGTTAGTCTGAAGATCACAGTATTGTAAACTATTCTGAACATACTTCATATTTCTATGGCTTCCTGTGTAGTCTTTATTTGTTTTCTTTGAAGCTTACAGAAACTCTCAAAGAAGTGATAATTTATCATGTTAAATTTTATGTCTAGATCTTTGGCAGTATCCCTGAAAATATAGTGTTCATATCTCTCATAATAATATATCAACCTAGAAATGTACTCACATTGTAAAGCCAAGGACTTTCAAATTGAGACACTCACCTCACTGGAGGCAGTCATATTGAGAACTCAGGCTCTGAGCAATGTTTTTAACCAGATGGAAGATTATGAGCTATAAGAAAAATATAACCACACCATCTAAAGTGTCACACAAAATGTATAATTGAGGTGCTCATCATCCAGTGTCTATTGACCCCTCTGTAGCGCTCATGAAGAGTCCTTAATTCAATAACTCTTATAGCATATAAGTTGTTCCCATTGTCATCCATTTTTTTGTAACATCATTTTAAGTTATTTTTATTTCAAGTCATTTTCTGTCTATCTCACTATTGTAAGAGGCTCTCAAATTTTTCCTGCAAAGGGCCCAATAGTAAATATTGTAGAATTTCCAGCAACTCTCTTCCTTCCATGCTCTATTATACAGCTCTTCAAAGCATGTAAGAAAAATAAATAAATTTTGCTTTCACAAGTCATAGACAAACAGGCCAAAGGCTAAATCTGACCTTTTAAATATTGTGAAATTTTTTTCAAGGTTTGTATAAGTGTGAACCTTTGTATAGTGTTGTATCCTCTGGGATGTCTTATATTCCTCTTCAAGTTTCTCGATTATTTTCTCTTTGGTGTCATGTGATTGCATTTTATGAATGTCTAGAATAGTGGTGGCATCAGTGTCTTCATGATTAGCACCCTTTTCTGTATCTCCCAAGTTCCACTTAAATTGCACTGTTGAAAATCATTCATCACTTTTCATTTCTTTGCTATAAAATAATGTCCTTAAGTCAATTTTTGCAGCCTATTATCCATTTTTGAAGCTTTCAAGATAGTTAACATTGAGAAAAAAGTCAGCACACCATCCGGCTTTGCTGCTAGCCAACTAGTTAGTGGTGGATAAAATGGCCAATTGCTGACCTACTCTGGCAGTAGTAATACAATTGTGATGTGTATCTGTTAATCAGATAGTAAATAGTAAGCATACTGAAAAGCTGGCCATAAGATTCATGCATGATCAATTATTCACACTTAATATAGAATGATGATGATGATAGAATTGAAAAAATGTTAGGACATAGATATTATTTATATATTGGTATTGTACATTGAAACTAAAATCTTGAGTCTTATATTATTATGCTGTACATAAATAAATTGTATTTATTGTTCTTTCTCTATAATCTTGTTTCACATCCCTCAAAAAAAATTTTATTTCTTTCCATATTCTTTTCAACATTTAAAGCGTGTGAATAATTTTCTCCCAGAAAATATTTATCATACATCTATACTATGTTTCAGAGATCTGACACTTTTATTTTAGAACTGAAGCAAAAAGAAATCAATTTTATCAATTTTATGGTCTATTCATTTTTGCATTTCATTATTCAAGGAGTTAGACATAAAGAAATCAAGAAAATTTCAGCTGTATCTCACAATAATTAAAAACATCTGTTGGTAATCAAACAGCTTGGCCCTGAAGTTAGGACCATCCTGTGATTTCAAGAACAGAAGTTAGGCATAATGTGTGTGCACTGTAAAAATTTGTATTTCCTAAGCACCTAGCTTCACAAAATGTCATTGACGGGGCAGTTTGCACACTGGCTACTAGGAGGCTGGCTTCTCAAGAAAGTTATTGTAAGAACTATGCTGAAAATATTTGGAAGGAGAAAGCAGTCACCCTTCTCATGAACATCATAAATGTGCACAAAGCCAACCTACAAAGTCATATTGTGATAAATCTGACCTTTTCAGTACCCTTTGGGTTTGCTGTTGAATTCTTTATTCAACCTACCAGGAATGTAACTAAGGTAAGTATTTGCTGGGCAAGTACTTACTATTGCTACAAACTCTTTTCACTGAAAGTAGATTCTTACAGATTTTTCAAAAAATAATATATATAAAGCAACTCCATTTATGCCACTGTGCCACAGCATGGACTGCCAAAGAAATTATGTTAGTGTAATGATGAGTTTTTTTTTCTATCTTTATTAGTGTTTAAAACAAATACCTTTGATACCTTTACTTCTCTGTGAAGCATACTTACAAATAAATATGCAGTTAATAACACTTTGTCCTTTTTCTTGAGCTTTTTTACTTCATAAGATTTTAATACATTTTGGTTTTATCTGGTCATTTAATCTGCTGTGAAATGTTGATGGGTAGAAATACATTTTTTACTAAATATTATATTCAACATATATGAAAACTGAAATATTTTACTAATTTATAACAAATTGTTCTTTAAATGGCAGGAAATTAGAAAAGGATACCCTGGAGTTTCTTAATTTTTGTGGAGGCGTTGTCAGTGTCTATTGTTGGATAGCAGATTGCCAAAGATAGCCTATGAGAGACATACTTATTCAAACTGCCACAGCTGCAATCTGAAACTGTAAGTTAAAATCAACTTTTCTTTACTCCAAGTTCCTTTGTTTTAGAGTACCTTATCAAAGCAACAGAGAAAAGATTAGAATAGGCTCAAATTCCTAAATTCCAGGCAAGTCATACATTGATTTAGCATCAGAAAAAAGGAGTAAAAGATAAATTTTAATACTCCCAAAACATCTGCTATGAATTAAAATTTTATCTTATGCAGTATTGAAATATTATATAGGCTTTCAAAAATGATATTTCATATTTTTCTTCAGCATAATATAAGAAGGAAATGTCATTTAGCTATAAAAATATATATGTGGCTTGTCATTAAATAGGAAATCAGTTTGGAAAAAATATAAACTTATCTTCATATTATTATATGTGTCATATTCATATCTATATTTCCATCTTCATGAAAATTTTGAGATGCTGCAAAATTTAGTAAATTTTCTTATAAAGGGGCAGAATATAACACATAAATAAAAATGAATGTATTAAAATGATTGTTTTCTTCTTATTTTCACATGAGACTTGGGAGCGCAACTAGAGACATTTTTAGAGAGTTATTATTTTATAGTTGTCTTTTTATTTATTTCATTGTTAAGTATTCATTATTCACAAGTATATACTCTAAACAAATTGACAACTGGTTGTAAGTATGTGTGTGTGTGTGTGTGCGTGAGTGTGTGTATGTGTCTGTGTGTATGCCTGTGTGTTTGTGCATTTGTGCTTGTGTGGGAGCGTGTGTGGTTTCTTGGATTTACTTTAGCTTTCAGTAAACACTCTAATAATTGTTAAACACTAATATTTGTTTTTCCCTAATTCTGTTGTATACAGAGGTTATTTAAGTAACACCTTGTAGCCTTAATTTTTCAATTTAACTTCTTTTAGTTTAACAATTTCAAAATCTGTAATTATACAGTTCTATGATAGAATCATTTTCCTTTTGTGTCTGCTTGTGCTAGTGCTCACAGCCTCTTCAAAAATTGGTTCTAACTTCTGGTGTATTTTTTTTCATCTAAATAAATAGAATTAGTTTCACATAAAAATGAAAAGTGGGTATAGATTGCTTTTTCATATGAGAACATTTCTTTTCTTAGTTCTCTTTTTACATGAAAGAAATAAATAGTCATTCCCTTCAGGTGATAAATCTATATGCTTAGTAATGCTTAATTTCTTTTGACAACCGATTTGCTTTTGAAATATCACCATCTCTGCATAATAACCAGAAATGTAATTGTTACAGTATAGTACAAGTAGCTGAGCACGTTAAATGGTAAACTACTTTGACACTTTGGGGGTTTTGCTTTCCAAAATAATGACCTCCAGACCAACTGCTTTTGACATTCACAATAAGTGAAGAATATAAGAATTTTTTTTTATTGAATCCTGTATATCTTTTTCTATGGCCTTAAATTTTGTATTCTGTATATTTATAAAATTTTTCTTCTGCTGATTCACACAGACTAGGCAGCATGAACTCAAGAGAAATTTCTTTATAAAAATACCAAAGAAGTACTTCCTAATGCATTAGCCATAGCATCAGGAAGGTGATGAAGATGTCCAAATGTGCACAGTTAGGCTTCCAGGCTTGAAGCTATAAATAACAAGAAATTCTGATTAAATTTTATAATTCCTTCTTAAAACAACTAATGTAATGTTTTCCACATTGGGCTTATTTTCTTTTTCTGTACCTGTGTTTTATTGATTTTGACAAAGATTTATAAAGATTTCTGCATGTTTATGATGTGCTTTGGTATTTTAAATGTCAGTTAAATCAATAACCCATGACAGAGTTTTATAATAGGAACCACTTCTAGGACTAATGCATCTATCAATATAAATTTTTAACTGACATGAAAATGAAAAGAAATTATATCTTTGTGCCAACGAGTAGACTCCTGTAGATCACACCATGCCTGAGAAGTATTTATAATCAGCATGTCTCATCACTTCACCCAGTTAATTGTTGCCTGATTACATGCTTGGAAATATTAAAATAAACAAAGAAAGTATAGAGAAATGGTAATCACTAAAGAGAAAAGCAATGCTGCTCATTTTATTGTAGGGTTTATTGATATTGCACACTAGCAGAAACTGGCTCAGTGCAAAGACTGATAAAATAATATTATCCTGCCAATGTTTTTCATTCCTTGTCCAGAACAGCCCTTTAAACCTAGAGTTTTTATTTGAACACAAAACTGAATGTATATACCTGTCTTTCACTAATACTTTAGTCAGGTTTGAGCTAGTTGCCACTAATTTTTTTCTTTTTTTATTATGAATAAAGTCATATTTTTATTCATGTATTCCCTTGTTCAAACTCCCTTCCCCCTCCCACCCCTCCCAGTCACTGTCTCTTCTCCCCATCACTTTATCTCCGCCACAGCAAGGGCTGGAGGCCCCAAGGTTTCAAGGTAGCTTAGATCAGCATTCACTCTGGCAGATTTCCTTACCCCAACATCAAGACTGGGTCAGGTGTTCCTCTAGAGTGAAAGGACTCCAAAATGCTGGTCCAAGGTATTTCAGATCCCAAGGTGTTCAATGCCACTAATTTGAGTAATATGAAAAATATTGCAGTTGACCCAGACCCTCTCATCTCATCTACAACCCCCGAGGACTAGGCCACGATTCTAGTAATGGATTTCAAGTCCCCCCCCCTGTCTTCCTTGACACATTCTTAAATATTCTTCCGAGTTCATCTTCATGCTTTCTTGACCTCCCACCTACTGCAGAAGTAGCTTTCAACTTCAAAAACATTTGACTGGAACTCAGACTAACAAGGTCTTTCTTCCTCATCTTCATTCCATCTGTCTTTATTCATAAATAAATAAATAAATAACCCCAAACAAATCAAGCAAAACAACAGCAACAAAAAAATGATCAGTAAGTATATTTTTATCTTTTCTTCACCTACATTAAAATTCCAAATATTACTTAATGAAAACATTACATTTTTATAAATATTTTATTACTCTAGACATAATCACAGCATTTAAGTGTGACCATAATAAATGTAATAGATCTGTTAGCACTCAATAGTGGCAGAGGAATTAGATGCTCACATGGGAATCAAGTTGTTGTTCACTCCTCCCCCATGTGCAAATAATCTTGGGAGATACTGTAAGATAAAGGAAATAGCAAGATAAACTGAAAGTAATGAAGCTTCATGAAGTTGTCATCCCTGATTGCCTTGAACTTCATGGTATTGCCGCTGTTTGAGAGTCACCTATTTTCTAAATATCTTTATCCATTATACTGTGAGAAGGTGGAGAAAATTCAAAGTTAGACTAAGACAAAATCCTGAATTTGGTGTGTCGTTTCCACCTTATTTGACATAAATAAGCTTTGTCTACATTTCTCAAGAAGAAAAACAAAGAATAGATTTTCTTTAAGTTTCTTATTTTGTAACTGAATCAGGGCCAATCCTCAGGACTTCACACTAATATTGATTACATGTGCAATGACCTCTATTGAAAAATGTCAGCCCATTTTGCATTATTATGAGCATATAAAATTCAGCTTATGAAAACATATATAAATGTATAATAAAATACACATAATTTTATTGGAAATCGTTATTTTTCAAATAACATAAAAGTTTGGATTTTTAGTATGTGTATAGTGAGATTCAGTGGAATTATTGAGGGATACTTAAAGGCATAGCTTTGGGGTCTCAGGACCTTGAATGGGCCATGGCCAGCCCCCTTGAGAAACCCATTGCATGCTGGCTTGCTTTCCTATCCGTTCTTGTATTCTCTGGAAGAAGATTGACACCATCACAACATGAGATAGTGCCACTCTTCAAAAATTGCCTTGAAGTTTAATTTATATCAGTGAGTGTTTATATAGCCTCTTAATAAATATCAATCCTTTTCATAATCAATTGCCAATAAGTAATGTAATTCTGTAATATATTTTAAAAGGTTAACATCAGAAAATCACTTCCCAGTAACGACATTAATGTAGTAATATTCATTGGGAAAATAATGAGATGAAGTTAATCTTTTAAGGACCCTTCCCATCCAAAATAAATAAACGAAGTATATTACTACCTGTTCCTAGGTAAATCCTTTTTACAAGTCAGTTAATAATATAGAACTATCAGTGAGCCAATCTATCACGGACTGTGTGTATGGGCTATTTCAGTAGATAGCTTTGAATTCTGTATCATAGAGCTAAGTACAATCTTAAAAATTACTCTGGTCATTCTACATTTTACATAGATTAACTACATAGAAAAAAATAGTACTTTCAGAATGTTACTACAAATTCAGCTTTAGGTGAATATTTGAACCTCACTAGCCAACTGCTCTCAGTGCAGTGACAAAGTCACTGTGTGAGATAAAGCAAATCCATAGAACAATTCCTCTTTTGCAGATAAATATGAACTAAAAAATACATCAAGTTTGAGCTCTTATAATTTAAATACCAAGTTACTTATTCTGGTGGTTTCAATAGGTATGGACCCACCTAGACTCATGTGTTGGGGCTTCTGAGGTCACGGGTTTGAGGCCCAGTGTAAATTCCTAAGCCTTCTTTGAGTTTGGCAACCTGTCTCTGGCCATAAACTCCACTTGTGAGTGACTCAGTATAACCTGATGTAAGACCACCTCTGCCTAGCCTTTACTAATGTGGTAAAATATTATTGGCCCTTAATCCCTACTCCACCTACCCTATCCCAGGATTCCCACCCTCTTCTTATCACCTTATATAAGTTCTGGTCTGTTGCAATAAAATGAGTTCTTGCTTTGACAAGGCTTCTGACTCAGCATGTATTTTCCTCCAGTGGCTAGGGGGTTCAGGGTCGTTGACACTCATCCTGTTCCAGCCCCAGGGAGAGGCTAGCTGGTTTGGATCTCCCTCTGCCCTATCTGCCAGAGAGAAAAAGTCTGCCACTCATGTGTTTAAATATTTGACAAATAGGGATTGATACTACTAGGGCTTTAGTGGAGTAGGTATGGCTTTGTTGTTTAATGTGTGACATTGTTGAGGTGGGCTTTAAGATCTCATATATACTCAAGCAATTTCAAGTGATACAATTAATTTTCTGTTTCCTGTGGGTCAAGATGTATAACTCTTAGCTCCTTCTTCCGCATCATGTCTGCTCATGTGCATGCCATGGTCATGGTATCTCTTCACAGACATAGACCTTGGACCTACCTCAACTCGATATGCCAGAACAAACTGACTCATCTTGGAATTACTTGCCTTCCCTGGAGAATGGATGGCAGGATAGAGTGAGGAGCAGTCTGAGGGAGCATTGGGAAGAGGGAAGGAAGGGGGAACATGGAGGGTATGAGAAAAACTTTTTAAGTAAAAGAATTACAAAATAAATTCACAAGTGAGATTGTATCAGTGTACCTGGTCCAACTGACAGACTGTGTAGTCATTTCAGGATGATTGTTAATAAGTATGTAGTTAATGTAAAGACAATTATGTCTAGTGTTAGTGCAAAAATTATACCCAAATTGGGAGCCTCTGCCATCTCTTGAACAATAAGCACAATGGGAGAGAGATTATTCTATCCTGCAGAGATTGTGGTTGTTAAAGATCTGTGGCATCTGCAGTAAGAGTTTCTGGCTTGTCTCTTCTGGCCTAGCCCTGAGTTTCAGCCCTGCTGCTGTTTAGACACAAACAATTACACAAAGGCTTATATTAATTACATGATGCTTGGCCTGTGGCTCAGGCATATTGCTAGCTAGTTCTTTCATCTTAACCCATTTCCACTAATCTGTTTTGCCATGTGACCATTGGCTCACCTGAGTTTCTTTTACATGTTGATTTTTGGGGGGCTGGATTGCATCCCTCCTTTTACTTTATCTGTGCTCGGATTTCCCACCAGTTTCTAACATGTCTTATCATGGCCCCAAACAGTCCCTTTATTAACCAAAGATATTCACAGTGTACAGAAAGACATCCCACATCAGGTAGCCAGAATAGCATGCTAACAATTCTAGTTCCAGTTAAATTGTCATAAAGAAAAATATTGCAGTATTCTTTTTCTTCAACATGTCAGTCCTTGGCTGGTATCTTTCATTGTATAATTGTAACGAAAAACTATATAACAATGACAATTTTGCATGGTCTATGGTCAATTATGAGTTTAGATGGATCCACCATAATCAAAAATACGGTAAGATGAAACTTTGTGTAACATAACTAATCTTCTCAACAGTATCACTTAGCAACATAGTACGCTATAGAGTGTGGTTTGACCCCCTTTGGGGCCACAACTGAAAGTGAGCATGTGAGAATATTACTTACTCTTCACATCACTAGACAGGAGAGAAGTCAAAGTTCACAGCAGAAAATTCTCTGAATAGATTCACACTTACTCAGTTGTAAAAACTTGAAAGTTAAATTGTTGTGATAGAGACATGTTTATAATATGTTTCCAAATGTGTTGCTTTCAACACAAATTCTTTTCTTGGAAGATTACGATAATTAGATAATCTTTATATATAGAAAGACAAAAGCAATAACGGGGATTGTATAATTCTCTTACAGTCATAGTTTCATTAACATGTGAGATTAGAGAGAAATAAAACCTCTTTGGTGTACTTTATCCTGAATTATTGAGCTCTCTCTCTCTCTCTCTCTCTCTCTCTCTCTCTCTCTCTCTCTCTCTCTTTCTCTCTCTCTTTCTCTCACTTTTGTGTGTGTGTGTGTGTGTGTGTGTGTGTGTGTGTGTGTGTGTGTTTGGTGGGCTATAGTGAATCATAGGAAATGCTTTAAATGCTTTAAATGTTTTCCTAATTGTTGCTTTGAATGCTTGTTGAGATCTTTGAGACTGTAAAAATGAAGTGGAATATGTGCTGCATGTTAAATGAGATGAGTATTTCCATTGCTTGCTTTTTCTGTTTTCTATTAATATAATATCACCAACTTCATGATTATATTACAAGTAGTTTTTATTATATAATCTTTAGTAGACTTGCTAGGACATTAAAGCTGACATAAAAGCAATTTTTTTTACATTGGTCATTTAGTTTATACCAAGTTCTGTCAAAAGAAAATAATGACCATGAACCATCGTTAGCTCCAGCAACTAAGGAAACCACAGCAGGAGAAGATTGTGTGAGTTTAAAACTTTGAGGACAGCCTAAGCAATACACACACACACACACACACACACACACACACACACATACACACACACACACACTCTCTCTCTCACAGATATATATATATATATATATATATATATATATATATATATATATAAAGAGAGAGATATCTTACCTTAGGTAATTTGTCAACATCTGCGTTTTATAGCTTTCCAGATAAGTCCAGGATCTTTAGATGAACCTGGACATATGGAAGAGTGTTAAATAGTATTTTTATACAGTAGACCTTTTAATAAGTGATTGTTTTAGTCCTTTGTTGTTTTAGTGCCTTGGCTTTGGCTCTTTCCTGCTGTTATAGAAATAATTACTTTTGAGCTCCTTGTAGACAAATTCTCTGATCTCTTTGTTATCTTTTCTCTCACTTTCCTACACCTCAGCCTAATTTGTCCAAACACCTGAATATCCTTGAGCAAAGGCAGGGAGGACCATATCTGTACACAATTTCAATACATATTTTTTACTTATAAACTTACATCTTCTATAGCAGTTAACACTACCAATCAGATTTGAAAATATTTCTCTGCAAGTTTGTCTTTATTAAGGTTCATAGTCTTCTCTACTGTATTTAGAATAACTCAGAAATTGAGAGTGCTTTGAAAATTCACTGATTTAGGAAGTACTGAATTAAACATGGATGATGACACTCTGTGGACTGGGGTTACAGACCAGATATAAAGGAGGAAATTAAATAACAGCCAACATCCATCTATCTGCTGGTCGGTATGTCCAGAAGTGTCCAAGCTATTCATGTTCCTGCCACCACAACTACAAGCCATTCTGGCCACCACACTATCCTCACTATTATGGATAGTACCATCAAACTGGAGCTAAGATGAGCATAATTTTTTCCTTAAATTACTTCTGTCAGCTACTTGGGAATCAATAAGAAAAGTTCCTCCCTAACCATATGACTATATTTCTCTATTACTGCCCCTTATACATCAGAAACTCCAGGGCATGTTTGTCTAAAACAATTACCTTGCCTCAGTATGCTCTACTCTTGGTTATTAAAGGTTCCTTGTGCATTTTGAAATTACTGGTTTAAGAAATTCCCAGAAGTTTTCAGCATGTGGTATTTAGTGCTTGCCAGAATTAGATATAATGAGGTACTATGTTCATTTTCAGATGAATATAACTGAAGAGACATGGAAAGTAAATGCAAAATGCACTTTGGATTAAACTAGTCTAGAGAAGGATTCTACTGGAAGAAAAAAGACAATGACTAAAATATGGTTATGTAATATATGCATCGAAAAACAAGAGTGATTCTATTTCAGTCTATCAAGTGTCAAACATGCTCTTCTGCCTTCAGTAGTATTTTCTTAATTTATTGTGTTTATTAAGCTGATGCTTATAAAATTTGTCTATAATTACTTGGTATGTGTATAGATTTTGCTCATGGGTTTTAAATATGTATTTTAATTCTTTTAAAAATATTTTATAATTATTAATAAAATTTCTTTTATATATCTTTCATTGTTCCCCATCCATTCCCTTCTCCAGCTCTCTCTCCACTTCATCCTCACTCAATCCTCCATCAACTCATCAAATGGGGTAAGGCCTACCTTGAGTATCTACGTAGGCTAACGTATAAGGTTGAGGCAGGACCCATCCTTTTCTCCTTGTATCAAGGCTGAGCAAGGCATCTCACCCTAGGGATGGGATGACTCTAAAAAGCCAGTCCATGTAACCAGTATATATTCCTGGTCCCATACCCAGGGGGCCCAATAACAGTTTGACTAGAACAACTGTTACCCTCATTCAGAGGGCCTAGCTTGGATCCATGTAGGCTCACCAGCTGTCAGTCCAGAGTCAGTGAGCTCCAATTAGCTTCGGTCATCTCTTCTTGTGGTTATCTCCATTAAGCTCTGGACCCTCCCTTGCTCCTCTCATGTTATTTCTTCCTCTTCAGCTGAACTCCAGAAACTCTGCCAAGTGCTTAGCTATGGTTCTCTGCGTCTACTTACTTTGGTCATTGAATGTAGGCTATATGATGACAACTAGTATTAGTTACCAAACTAACTACAGGGGAATTCTAGTTCGGACACCTTCTCCAGCACTATTAGAAGACTTAGTTGGTTGTTCTTTACATTATTATATATATTTTTGCACTAGCGTCTGCCCATGGCTTCAGTGGTTCACGATTAGGTGTCTCCTAGTCAGTTGTGGCACATGGGTCACTTCTGTCACCTCTGAATAAAAGGTCTGCTCAATCTCTACCTTGTCTCTGGGCAGGGGACTGGATTTCAAATCTTCAATCCTTCTCTGATTGATCAGTTGGAGGAAGGTGGCCATGCAAATTCCCTCAGCAGCAGCTGGGGGCACCCTGGCAGACTGAGTTTATCTCTGTCTGCTACATAGTGTGTGGGGATATACAAGGTTAGAAAGTGTGACTTCTTTGTTAATAATAATAATAATAATAATAATAATAATAATAATGGAAAAAAGAAGACTTAGCTGGGATCTCTTTGTGGGTTCCTGTGGATTTCCCTAAAACCAGCTTTCTCTCTAAGCCCATAATAGCTCACTCTATTAGGATAACTATTTTACTTCTTACCTCTCTAGCCTTCTCCCAATTCAGCCTTCTCAAACCCTCATTTCCCAAAACCCTTTCTCTCCCCTTTCCAACACCCTCCCAGGCACCCAGGAGATCTTAACCATTTCCCCTTCCTGGGGTAATCAATGTGTATCATTCTTAGGGTCCTCCTCTCTACCTATCATCTCTGGGGTTTTGGAATTCAGTCTGTTCATCCTTAGCGACGTGTTTACTATTCACTTATGGGTGAGTACATCCTATATTTGTCTTTCTGTGTCTGAGTTACTTCACTCAGGATGATTTTTCCTAGTTTCATCAATTTTCCGAAGTCATGTTTTTTTTCATTGAGTGATACTCCATTTGTAAATGTACCACATTTGCATTTTCCTGATGGCAAAGAATGTTGAACACTTCCATAAATGTCTTTCAGATATGAGAATTTTCTGTTGAGAATTCTCTGTTTAGATATGTATTCCACTTTTTAATTGGATCATTTGGTTTGGGATATCTAGTTTCTTGAGTTCTCTATATATTTTGAAGGTCAGTTGTCTGTCAAAAGTGGGAATTGTAAAGGTCTTCCCATTCTGTCATTTTTTTTTTTGATTGACCATGTCCTTTGCCTTACAGAAGCTTCTCAGTTTTAGGAAGTCCCATTTATTTCCTTGCAGATTACAGGTCTGTTTAAGTTGTTTACCTGATCTCAATTTAATTTTGAATCTGGTAACTATCCAGAAAATTGTCTATTTCTTTTAGGTTTTTCAATTTTTGTAGAGTGCATGTTTTCAAAGTATGACCTAATGATTCCCTGTATTTCCTTGGTGTCTGTTCTTATGCCCCACTTTTCATTTTTGATTTTGTTAATATGGATGTTCTTTCTCTGCCTTTTGATTAGTTTCGATAAACATTTGTTTATCTTAATTTTCTCAAAGGACCAACTTTTTGTTTCATTGTTTCTTTGTGTTTTTTTCTTTGTTTGTATTTTATTGATTTCATCTCTTAATTTGATTATACCCTGATGTCTATTCTTCCTGGGTGAGTTTGCTTCTTTTTGTTCTAGAGCTTCAGTAGTGCTGTTAATTCACTAGTGTGATATTTTTCTACTTTGTTTATGTAGGAACTGCAAATTTTCTAGGGCAACAGTGACACAGATCTTGTGGAAGTAGCCAACCAATGTCTGATTTGACTTAAGGCCCACTCCATGAGAAGGAACCCAACACTGTTTTGGTAACCAAGAACGTGAAATTACATAGTTCAGAGACTTAGGTAAAAACTAAACATGACTTCTTTAAAATAAAAATTAATAAAATAATCTTTAATGATACTCTTCTATACTTGTAGACTGGTGCCTTAGCCAGTGACTATCAGACAGGTTTCTCTGGCAGTAGAAGGCAACAGCTACAGAAACCCACAGCCAGACATTACACAGAGGAAGGGTCTAAACTGGAGGTCTTCATCCAACCTTTCTCTTCAGAGCTCAGGAAATCCTGCAGAGGAAGTGGAAAGATTGTAAAAAGTCAGAAAAGATGGTGGACACAAGGAGAAGAAGGCCCTCTGAATCAACTAATGAACGTGCATATGGGCTCACAGACACTAGAACAGAAAGCAAAGGGCTGACAGAGGTCTACACCAGGTCCTCTGTGTTTATATTATAGTTATTAGCCTTGTATTTTTATGGGACTCCTGACTATGAGAGAAAGTGGATCTATGACTTTTTTGCTACATTTGGGACTCTTTTCTTCCTGTTGGGTTGCTGCCTCTAATTTCCATAAGAACGTAGTTGCTTTATTTTATTGTATTTTATTTTTTCATATTTTGTTGTTATATCTTACAATCCTGCTAATATCCAGTGAGAGACAGAAAGTGTGTAGATCACGGAGAGGAACTTCGACAAGCAGAGGGAGTGAAACTATTATTAGGATATATTGTATGACAAAAAAAATTAAATTTTAACATAACATTTATCAAATTTCTAATCTACTTAATTTCCTTCAGTAATAGCTTTGTTTGGCATATTTTCAATATGTAATAATAGCCTCTGGCGGTAGGTTATATATAAACATATCTTTTCCACATCTCTTCTTTTTAGTCTGTAGAGTACCTTCCCTCACCAAGGAGAATAGAACTTGGTAGTGAAGGCTTATATAAACAGCAATATAAACATTGTTTATATAAGTGATAATTTTGAAGTAATAAGAAACAGTTATAGACACACTCAATACCTTTTTATATACTTGGTAAACTTTTTCACAGAACAGTAATATTTAAAGTGTATTTGCATTGTTTCTATTGTTTATGACTTAACAGTCTTTTATTTTTGTAACTGACAGTATCACTAAGGTGTGAACAATTAAAAAGGTTGATTCTACCACATTTGTGTATCTGTATCTCTCTCTACTTTACCTAATTACATACATGCATGAAGGCACACACACTCTCTCTCTCTCTCTCTCTCTCACACACACACACACACGCACACACACTTCAAAAGACTTCCTAAACACATTTAACTAATGTCATATCTATTACCTTATACAGCAGTTAAAGGCCAAGACTGAAATAAATGCTTCTC
This sequence comes from Sigmodon hispidus, assembly GCA_004025045.1. NCBI lineage: Eukaryota > Metazoa > Chordata > Mammalia > Rodentia > Cricetidae > Sigmodon > Sigmodon hispidus. The sequence goes on from PVIH01014826.1 coordinate 42,564, forward strand.
TCCATTATTTAACCAAAATTTATAATCAGTCTCTGCATTTACTTGAGAAATTTTATATGAGTAACAGTTAATAAATTAGCATAGGTGGAGAGCTTTAAAGTAAAATATGGTACAAATGAATTTTCTTTATAAGATCTGTCATGGAAATATATTCTTGTCTAAACTAGGCAATACTAGACAATCATCAGAATAGCCAACAATCAAAACAGTGGCAATGCTAAAAATTGGTGTGGATGTGGTAGAAACTTTAAAAAAATGATTATTCATCCTGAAAAACAAATACTTTTTATAAAGTTAAATTGATACCTGCCTAATAGTTCATCAACTTTATTCCTATAGGTATTTTTCTGCATGTCTCTGTAAACACTGCTAGCAAATCTTACATAGAAGCCTTATATAGAAAGTCTGCAAATGAAATAACTCAGATGACTGAAAACAGGAAAATAGATTGTGCTATGTCTATAAAATGAACACTACTCTGCAATAAAGTTGAATGAGCTGGTACATGCAGGAGTGTGGAGGAATCTTAAGGACATCATATTAAATAGAAGATGTGAGAAATCATTTTTTTAATTGCATAAGATTTTAGGAAAAAATAAAGCATTAATGACAGAATGTACATCGGTAACTTTGAATGCTATAGAACTGAGAGCAGCTTGAAGAAAATGTAGTATGCAAGGATGTAGAAAATCTATATGGACATCTTTGCAGCAACATGTAATTTCAAACAAATCAAAACATACTCTTTTAAAATTTGAATTTTCTTGTGTATAAATTTATCTTAAATAAAAAGGGAAAATGAAGGCATAACTTATAACATTAAATTAATGGATATATAAACTCCTTTATAGTAGTATGTGATATTTTGGTCATTATGCTTATTTACCTATGTGTTTTATAAAAAAATAATCTTATATGTTTTCCCGCTTCCCTTTTCTCTTTTCTGGTCCTCCAATGAGCTTTCTCTAGTTTCTTCTTAAATTCATCATGGCCTCATATTCTGTGGTTGTGGTGGTGATAAATACACATACACACATACACACACACACACACACACACGCAAACACAACTGCTAAAGTCCATATAATGTTGCCTGTATGTGTGTAAATGTAGGGCTGACTGCTAGGTATTAGATAGTAAGACTCTTTTCTGGGTAAGACCACTGCTCCCACTCTCAACATCCCCCAGTTCACCATAGTTCTTTGTCAAAAATGAAATTGTCATATTTTAAATGACATCATTTTAGTTGATTTCATCTCATAGATTTTATTTTGTATAGGTTAATATCATTAATCTGGAATAATCCTAAACAGTAAAGTAGTGACACCTTTGAGCCTTTCCAAATCCATTCATGAAACTCCTAATAAATTACATTGCTTATAGCTATATACTGGAGTTGGAGATGGATGACTTGTAGATGTTTTAACTGTTCATATCAAGGTATATTAAATAATTCTAGAATTTTGTGAGGAATTCTATTTGGTCATATGGAATCATATGTCAATAAGAGGTATCCTTGATATTTTTACAACCATTTATTACCATAGTTTCAGCATATATAAAACATCATGAAACATGAACTCAAACTAAAGACACTTTTCTATATTTTCATCATAAAGCCTCCTACATATTAGAAAACAGAATTGTCTTAAGTCTTGAATGTCACAGCTTCATGCTTTTTGTCTGTGGGTACTGAAAGCTTTGGGCTTGACCATTGTTTAAGGAAGCATTGAGCTGTGCCCAGTAACAGTGGATAATGTGTTTTTTCAGCTTCAAGTTTACATGGGTACCTGTTGTCTGCTTTCCTCCATTTTTTTGTTGTTGTTTAGAGAAGTAGGCATGAGTAGATGATTACTGGTTTAACATGTGAGATCATGGCTTTAGGCATTTGAAAAGTGGGCTAACAAGTGATACTTTTCTGGAACTAAAGAAAAATGTTGCATCTATGTTAGTGATTCATCATTTAAGCAACAGTAAGTGACTTGAATTTAATGCAGGACCTGGTGGTGGTGGCAGGGATGACGAAACAGACAAGTTTTCAGTCTGCTTTACAATTATCGGCCATCTTATGTCTTATTCATCAATATCCCCCTTTGAGTGTCCTATAATAGCCTACAAAGTAAGATTCATGCTTCAATTAGCTATTTTGTTACATGAGGCAGAGCAGAATTTTCCTGAATAAAAAATTTTCATTATTTGCTTTCAATTTAATAATTTTATTTATTTATATTTTAAATTTATTATTACATAAATTATTACATAAATTTAAAATGTTACATAATTTGTAGCAATATAAAAAGATCAAGGATATTATAGTAAATCGAATAAGTTATATATTAAATGATGATCTTAATATCTAAATCAAGGAATCTGACATGTTACAGTTGACACTTTACCAGACATGTGCTTGGCTCACTCAACTGATCTATCTTCAGGCTGCTGCCTCTTTCTACTATCCATAGTAAGCTAGAAAATATATCCAACACATGATTCATAGGTTCCTTTTAAGTTTTTCAATATATTCAAATATATTATTTCAGTGTCATGCTTTTACATTATTTCAAAATCTATCCTGTAATCTCATGACCCTTATAAATCTTACAATGTACACAGAGAATGATTTATAGATGTAGATTCCAAATTCTTCAAACAGTTGATAAACAAATATTTGTGGTGTACCTGTGATATCTAGGGCTATTAAATGAATCCAGAGACATAGTTTTGTTAATGGAACTAGTGGAAAATGTAGTAAGAAGATTCTGGTCCAGTCTAGTCCCAAAATTCAGACCTGCCTGCAGCTGCTCTCCCCTCCCATAAAATGATTCAGATGCTTATATTAATTTCATGCTGTTTGGCCTATGGTTCATGCTTATCGCTAACTAGCTCTTTCATCTTAACTCAACTCATTTCTATTAATCTATCTTGCTATGTGGCCCATGTCTTACCTGTGTTACTTTTACATGTTGATTCTTGGGTGGCTGGATGGTATCTCTCTTGACTCCAGCCTTCTTTCTCTATCTATACTCTGCTTTCCCATTTCCCTGCCTACTTCTAAGATGCCTACCATAGGCCAAGACAGTTCCTTTATTAAGAACATACAGAAAGACATCCCACATCTGGAAAATACTAGCTATGACTAAAGGCCAGATAATTTTTTTAATTATTTCAATTTTCAAAATAAATATCATCAAATAAAAATGTTTTTATGTAAAAATATTAACAATTGCACTGTTGATCTTCTCTTGCTACATCTTGTGGTGAATTTTTTGTTATTTTGCAATTCCTAATTATCTTTTACAACTATTTATTTTTAATATAATCTTGAAACTTTTATGCTTTCTCAAAGAATTTCCAGGAGCACCTTAGGCCCAAGTGAATATGTCACATTGTATGTTGAACATTTTTAAAAATAGGTGAATTTTTATAAAGAGACCTTATATAACACTATTACCCAACAACTGCAGATAAAGAATTCTTTGAGGTAATTTTCTTTAAATTCATAGGTGCCCAGAGAACATTTTAGCAAATATAAAAAGTATTTCAGTCAAACATGTTTTTAAATTTTAGTGTCTTCTCTCAAATATGAGCTAAAAAATTGTTCAGATACAAATAGGTCAACATTGAATACCAAATCCTTGCAAACTGAGTGAGTAGTGGGATTCCCTTCTTAAAGATATTTTCTCTAGGTAATCCTAACTTCTCTCAATAGAGCCATAACTATAAAAAGCAACTTCTTAAAACTCATCTTGGATCTGTGTAGGTATAAATGAGAAAAATCAGTTATCACTAGTTGAATAATTTTAAGTTAATATAGTAAATATATGATAGGTCTTTAGAACAAGATATTAAGATAAATGCCAATAAAACATTAAAATATATTTATGTGCCTTTCACAATATTAACAATAATATTTAATAATTTTATTGTATATTTTCTTTCAAGTTCATGATTACATAAAATAAAATGGTCATGTTCATATTATCACATCAAAACTAAGTAACTTGCATTAAGGAAAGGAGTGTATATTTTCAAATCTAACTTAGTATAAGTTTTTATTGATATCAATTTTGTATTTTAAAATATTAGTTTTCAAGAATAGTGGAGTATCAAAATATTTCTAAATTAATATGTTTAAGTAAAACATTAGTCAATATGAATCAATGCTATATTCTTTATACTACTTTTTTATGTAATTTTACATTGAGTCAAAAATCAGTACTTGTGATGCAGATTAAAGAAATCTGGGCACAATTTGGTTTCTGTAAATGAACTAGTTTGAGTGAAGTTTCATAGTAATAAGTATTTTCATGAGAAAATAAAGCACTAGTGGAGATTTTTGGACAACTAAGATTGTTGTTAGTTAAAATACATGTTTAATTGATGGAAGGATATCTGCATACCAAGGGTAATATAATATGTGATGTTTAACCTAAGTATTTACAGGATTGGAGATGGCTCAGTAGTTAAGAGCACTTGTTGTTTTACAAAGGAATTTTGTTCATTTCTCATCATTTGCATGGTAGCTCACAACCACTGATAATTCCAGGTCCAGTGGATCTGATAGTACTTTCTGATTTCTTTGGGTACAGTGTGGACATGTGGTACAAATGCATATGTGCAGGCAAAACACTCACATAAGTAACAATTAAAATTATACTAGATATTTTGGTGACTTTTTTCTACTTTGTAAAACAGCTATTAATTTTATTGAAGAAATTACAAATAATCCTTTTATTGAGGACAGTTATAATGCAATTACTTTTGTTTCTATTTTGATAGGCACATACACATAGGTCCACATATATATTCTTAAGTGCACAATACTGGCTTTCCGAATAATAAATTCCTGAAAGTAACAGTAAACAACAACATCATATAACACAGAACACAAGACACCATGAAAGGATAATCTCCCAATCTAATTTCTTACATTCATATTTATATATTAGCTGGCTTCTATGGATTGTCAATCTGGCAGAATTGAGCATCACCAGAGATGATAGCCTCTGAATGCCTGTGAGAGATTATCTTGATGTGGTTAATTGAAATGGGTAGACTGTTCTTACCCATTTCAATGTAGCTGCTGTTAGTTTTATGCCCTTCTCTAGTATAGAAACGTATACCTAAATTTTTAGTCACATAAATGCATTCTAGTCTATACATTGTTGTTAAATCTGAGTTTCTGCAGAGAGAAAAAAAGGGAGGACTTTCTATTTCAGCATTTTACATTTTCAGATACTTCCCTTTTGCATTTTTTCAAACATGTTTTTCATCCTACTTCAGTTCACATTAATTCCTGAAAATTAATGTTTCAGGAATGTCTGCAAGTACAAGTTTACATCTCATTACCTGAAAACCTTAAGGTGGTATGTAGTTCTTTTAGCCTTTAGATTTTAATTTATCTAACCCTCTCAGAAGAGTCTGAGTCAACATGCAGACCTAAGTACATCATCTTATTCAAGAGTATGTGTAAATATTCACACTAAATGAGGTGAACAAAGGTTACTTAGAGTTTCACATCATTCCAGGTAAAAGTTTGCTGCTAAATGAGTCACCTAAAAGTTCTGGAATTTATCAAAATACTTCCATCCTTTGCTCTTTGAGGCTTGCAGAACTGATAGATTTCATAGTCCTATATCTGTTCTCTGGAATTAACAGTACATTTTGTTTAAAAAAAAACCCACAAATTGTAGTGTTCAATCGTCTTATAGATATAATGAAAGTATCACTTTTGTACTACTTCTCTTATGTTAGGTATAGTCATTGGACTTGAAATTCGAATCCGAAAGCTAATCTTTATTGTTTCCTACTGAATAGTGAGAACATTACAGTTGCTGAGTTAGCTTTTGCTTATGGTGAGAACCTTGTGTTCACTTATTTCTGTCTAAATAGTCTAAAATAGTCTCCTGCAAGTTTTTGACTTTTACTTCCTTTCAATACTTTGTGTCTCAATTTAAATACTATCCTTTCAAGAAATGCCCTTGAAAGAAAAACATTATTGTTTTTTGTTTGTTTGTTTTTTACAAAACACTCCTGAAAAAATGGATAAGGAGAGTACTCCTGGATGTCAGCACTTCCAGACAGAATAAAGCCATGCAGAGTCACAAAGACAATGCTCCCTAGCCAGCTCAAGGTTGTATACAGACTTGCCAGATATGTGGGAAACAAATCTATGGAACCTAAAGATAGCCCACTGATTTCAGCTGTACTGAGGCTCCCAGTTGCTGCTTTTGAGCAGAGTGTGAAAACAACTTCTTACGGAAACCTAAGTTCAAAGTGGTTCTACTGCTCCAACTAGCTCCCAGAGGTTCCTGTTCAGTATACACACCAGTACTCATAGAATCATCTTTGCCATAGCCATGACCGTCATCTGATTCTTCATTATGACTGAGCATGCCAAGGACAATTATCCTGCCTCCCTGTTAGCAAGGAACAGCCACTGTATATGCCAAACTACAGGGAGATAAGGAGCCTAATGAGATCAGCCAACTTCACTTTAGCACCAAGGCTACACCTCAGAATGGCTGTGAAAGAGTTATAGCATTTACCAGATATTTGATACTATAGCATGCAGCTCATAACTACACTTCTAGCCTATGCTTCTATAGAGCATTCTTCTTTATAGAAGAATAGACCACAGACAGTAGATTGCCTATGGACAACCAAGAAGCTATGAGTAGCAGTCTCCTATCAGTAAAGCATCTAGTTAAGAATCCAGGTGTATAGAGCTTCAGAACAGCATAATTCAGTCTTCCAGGTCTATCAAAATAGTGTGCCTATTTATAGAGAGGAGTCCAATAGATGTCCCAAAACATAAATAGAGCATGAGTGTCTCTAGTAACCAGCAGAGGAAGTGAGGATTTGGTTCCAAAGGCAAGGAGGAGGAAACTGTGGTAAAATGGCAACTGTACTTCCACTTGGCTTCTCTAGGTATAGTGTAGTGACTCTCAGATGAGGACTCAATGAGGACTACAGTAGTGTCATTTACATGCAAGGGTTAAGTGGCAATATGGATCTGAATAATCTGGCATAGTTTTGTAAGGCAGTATAAAGTTACTAAGCGGAAAGGAAAAGTGTACAACCTTAGGCTATGAACCATATTTTCCTGGACAAAGAAACAGGAAAGTCTCAAAGTGATGACACTGTGTCCTGTAAGGACATTCGAACTACATGGGCTTCTATTAAGTTTTGTGGTAAATGTTTTCAAAGAACCAAAATTCTTTTTTATATGAAGAATTTGTATGGAAGAATCCACAACCGGGCATGCCTTACCTCAAGGCAGAGTAAAGCTACCAATTCTCTGTGAAGGGTAAGTAGTCCCAGAGCATCTCAGCAGTCCTGTTTGTACCATACAGGCACTATAGGAAAAAGAAAGATGTCTCCATGAGAAGCCCAGGGAGAATTTCTCTAGTGAAGGACACACGAAGTAACTGCATGGAGCATGCGAGGAGGAGGTGGTCGATATGAAATCCTATAATACGTAAATAAAGACTTAAGAAACAAAGAAATCCTGGAGAACTGTCTGGCCTACCATATTTACTATAACAGAATTTTTAAAATTTATGAATTTTTCTTTCACTGAATTTGGATTGGTTCTAAGACTCAATATAAACAATAGAATAAAATGGAAGGGATATTGCACCATTTTCATGTTTAAACCTACAGAATATGTGGCAACACTCATCTTCAGTGTGAATATCTCTTCAGTATTCTGGATTTACTGGGAGGAGAAGAGTTGAGGTGCTGAAAGGCTCTGGAGTTACAGTGCTAGGGAAGAAGTTATCCCAGCATCCAGATGTGAAACATGTAAACATGCCAGTTTAGATATGTGAAATGGAGTGCTGTGTTTCCCTCAAATTTATTGTGACCCTTAACCATAAAAGTGGCAGTGTATAAGGATTAGATAACATAGACATTTTATAGAGCCATCCATTTTATCTACATTATAAATTATGACACAGTTGACAGAGATGGTTGGATGAAAAATGAGGACAACAGAAGGTTCATACAAATTTCTGGGGAGATAGTGCATATAGTGGAGTATAAACAAAATGATTATTTAAAATAAAAATGTCCTTGTGCAATCTGTAATTTACATATATTGTACTTGAGTACAGGAATATTTTATAATGTTAAATTGTTTAAGGCAATATGCTCTAATGACCACCTGAGTACTCAGTCATTAGTTTACAATTTTCAGTCTTATTCTTTGTTACATATGTTTGTTTATTCTCACCAGTACTTGTGAATGATAGTCAGAGCCTTATTGTTTACTTAACATAGTACTATATAAGTAAGTGAACATATATTTAGTTATACACACTTGCATACACCTTTGTAAATAGTAAAACATAAGAAAATTTAAAGCAGAATCAATGTATTGATTTGGTTAACAAAAGTAAAGCTGGCTTACTACTTACTCAACTATCTAATCATTCTGGTTTAACTAATTATTTGCCTAGGGAAATTTAATTTTTTATTATTAAGACATAGACTGTCTTATATGTAAATTATCACAAGTTAATATTAAATACAAAATTGTTAATAAAAGTAATTTAAGAAAAATCATGTTAGTAAATGTTTTATTGTATATCTCCATAAGGAAATATTTTCAACAGATAGTGCTTTATCTTATTTAAAATCCTGATTATTCATTATGATTCTTTGATCATATATTTATACATAATTGTTAGATACCATAATTACTAGAAAACAAAAATTTTCTTTTTTTTTTTCAATACTGAAAGTGTAAAATTTATTGTAACATTCTACAACTTCCTTACCTGATGCCTATTTTAACTGTACAAAAGTTCACTGAGTTGTAGAGACTTTGGTACTAGTTAATTTTAATGTGTGACATGTTTTTTTACTATCTTAGAGGGTTTTTTTCTTACAATAAAGTTTATAAATATAAAGGCATCTATTTTATTTTTAAAGAGCAACAATAATTATAAGTGATCAGGTCATGAATTTGAGGGGGAGATGGAGGAGGAGCCTGAGAAAAGTTAGAGCAGGGAGAAGTTAGAAATCATGTAAATACAGTACTTGAGTAGGAAATTTTTAAAATGAAATCTATACTTGACACTATTAATAAGGTCAAGAACCTGAGACTACATGGCCACTAGGGAGAAAACATGCTACTATTATTCTGCTAAAGAAACATGGCAATTGAATGATCCCTAGTGACATATTGCTATACCCACAGATCAGTCATCATTCAATCATCATTGTAGAGCTTCTTCTTGCAGTAGCTGGCAATTAACAAGATCTACAGCAGGACAATGCACAAAGACGGAAATACTTTGAAGCACTCAGCAGTAAGTGGGATGTCTTTATCATACCTTCACTCAAGATTCAGGGATCTAACAATTTATAAATGGAACTCATAAAACCAAAAACCTTCTTTTTTTCTTTTTTTAATGTTCTGGAAGACAATTACTAATTTCTTAGAATATTGTCTATCTTGAAAAATCAGATAGATAAATATACTTTTCTGTCAAGCTGATAGCCCTGGGATCTTTTTTTTTTTTTTTCTTCCTTCTTTATTTT
>PVIH01014827.1:0-29035 GCA_004025045.1 Sigmodon hispidus
TATTTCCATTTTTGCCTCATTTTGCGCCTTTTTTATTTCTTCTATTTCAGCTTTTATTTCAGCTTTTAGTTCCTGGCATGCTTCTTTCATAGATTTGTTCATCTCTTCCAATTTTTTGTTTGTATTTTCTTCTATTTCTTTAAGGCTTTTTTTCATATCTTCTTTGAGAGCTTCGATGAACATCAAAAAGGAATTTTTGGTGTTGCTTCCTTCTGTTTCCTCTTCATTGGTCAGTTTAGGCCTTGTATTTGTAGGATCGCCACTCTCTTCTGTAGTTACCTTGTTGTCCTTTGTAGTATTATGTAATTTTTTGCACTGACGTTTGCCCATGGCTTCAGTGGTTCACGATTAGATGGGTCCTGGTCAGATGTGGCACTCGGGTTTGTATGCCTCCTGTCACCTTTCTGGTCAGGGTCTGATTCTGTCTTTCAGAGACCCCTGCAGTTGTTGATTCACTCAGTTCGAGGTCGTGGTGGGAGCCGTGCAAATTCCCTCAGCAGGAGCTGTGTATGTGGTCTGGGATAGAGTTTACCTGCCCCTGCTCCAGAGTGTGCTGGGATTCTGCAGCCAGCACTGGGTCCCGGAAGTGGAACCAGAAGCAATGGGAGCTCAACTGTCCCTCCCAGGCGCTGAGGCCTCTTGCCCCCTCCTGACCTCTGGGCGGGGTCTGAATCTGCCCTTCAGAGACCCCTGTAGTTGGTTTGCTCAGTTCGAGGTCGTGGCGTGGCGGGGTTTCCCTCAGCAGGAGCTGTGTATGTGGTCAGGGACAGAGTCTACCTGCCTCTGCTCCAGAGAGCGCTGGGATTCTGCAGCCAGCACTGGGTGCCGAAAGTGGAACCAGAAGCAATGGGAGCTCAACTCTCCCTCCCAGGCGCTGAGGCCTCTTGCCCCCTCCTGACCTCTGGGCGGGGTCTGAATCTGCCCTTCAGAGACCCCTGTAGTTGGTTCGCTCAGTTCGAGGTCGTGGCGTGGAGGGGTTTCCCTCAGCAGGAGCTGTGTATGTGGTCAGGGACAGAGTCTACCTGCCCCTGCTCCAGAGAGCGCTGGGATTCTGCAGCCAGCACTGAGTGCCGGAAGTGGAACCAGAAGCAATGGGAGCTCAACTCTCCCTCCCAGGCGCTGAGGCCTCTTGCCCCCTCCTGACCTCTGGGTGGGGTCTGAATCTGCCCTTCAGAGAGCCCTGTAGTTGGTTCACTCAGTTCGAGGTCGTGGCGTGGAGGGGTTTCCCTCAGCAGGTGCTGTGTATGTGGTCGGGGACAGAGTCTACCTGCCCCTGCTCCAAAGAGCTCTGGGATTCTGCCGGATCGTTTTCTTAGAGCAGCATTTTAACTGCTTTCCTCTGTGTCTGCTGGTGTGTCATTGTGTTGTCTCCGTGATATCTCTGACTTTTCTCTGGTATCTCTGCTCTGTTTTTCCTGTTTCCTATGTTTTCTTAGTCTGGTATCCCTGCCTACAGTTCCTGTCTGCCTTCTGTCAATCAGAGTCTTTATTAAACCAGTAGGCAGGGCAATTATTTACAATGTAACAACATAATCCTGCTACAGTCTTCTTCTATAAAGATATTCATTTCTTTGTTCTTCCTTTCACTCAAACCATCTCCTTCTCTCATGATTTGTTTGCACTTCCTCTTGCTCTCCGTTATGATCCTTATTACTCAGGAGATCTTCTCTATTCCCCCCTTCCCAGGGGTATCCCTGGATTGTAGCGGGAAATCAGGAACTATACATGTGAATGGATCACGTCAGAAAGCTGGAGACAAGCGGGGCGTGGTGGACTGGAAAGGATTCCAGAAGTAGACCTCCGAGGGAGAGGACCAGGACAGGAAGCCGGCATTCTCTCACAAGAGTTCCAGACAGGTTGTGTGGGTTTTCAGACTGATGATGAGGCTTCTGGTACGTGGTGTGCCAGGCCGGGTGTGTGGGAGTTCTGTGGTGTGGCGTGTGGTTATCTCTTCACTTCCTCTTAAAACCTCCTCTGTTTTGTAAGTGATTCTCACAAAATAAACCTCATTTAAATCATATCTCATGGCGGGTTCATACCACACAAATTGGTGCCCAACGTGGGGCGCCATCTGTTATATTAAATTTTTTTTGGCCCGTTTTAAGTCTAAAAAGTTTGCAACCTGGCACGCGTGCAGCGCCAATGGTTTAAAACTTAGTCTACGCACCTGCAACTTTTGTCCCCCCCAAAAAAATAAAATCACATGCTTATATGCTTTAACACTGTTTGGCCCATATCTTAAACACATTACTACCTAACTCTTTTATCTTAATTTAACCTATTTTTATTAATTTGACCACCATGTGGCTCCCAGCCCATGGCTGGCCAATACCTCTACATGTCACGTGGTGGGAAATCAGGAACTATACATGTGAATGGATCACGTCAAAAAGCTAGAGACAAGCGGGGCGTAGTAGACTAGAAAAGATTCCAAAAATAGACTTCCGGGGGAGAGAACCAAAACAGAAAGCCGACATTCTCTCACAAGAGTTCCAGACTGGTTGTGCGAGTTTTCAGACTGATGACGTGGCTTCTGGTGCGTGGTGTGTCAGGCCAGGTGCATGGGAGTTCTATAGTGCGGCGTGTGGTTATCTCTTCACTTCCTCTTAAAACCTCCTCTGTTTTGTAAGTGATTCTCACAAAATAAACCTTATTTAAAACATATCTCATGGCGAGTTCGTACCGCGATACTGGATGACTCTCTTAAATTCTTCCTGTTATCTAGCTGTTCAGGGTTGTGGTTTGCAGCCTGGATATTCTTTGCTTTATGTCTAAAAATTCCCTTATGAGTGAATACATTTCATGTAGATCTTTCTGGACCTGTATTACCTCACACAAAACAATATTCTCCAAATCTATCCATTTGCCTCCAAATTTCAGGATGTAATTTTTTTAAACTGCTGAGTAGTACTCCATTGTGTAAATGTACCACAGTTTGTTAGTTAATTCTTCAGTTGACAGGCCTCTAGGTTGTTTCCAGTTTCTGACTGTTACAAATAATGCTGCTATGAACATAGTTGTGCCAATGACCTTGGGGTAGGAATATGCACCCTTTTGGCATATGCCCAAAAGTGGTATTGATGGATCATTGAGGAGATTGATTCCCAGTTTTAACAAGTCTACAGTTCCACAAGAAATGAAGGAGTCTTCCCCTTGCTCCACATTCTCTTTAGCATAGGCTATCATGTGTTTTAGATTGTAGCCATTCTGTCTGGTATAAGATGAGATCTCAGAGTTGATTTGATTTGCATTTTTCTGATGGCTAAGAATGTTGAGCAATCCTTCAAGTGTCTTTCAGCCATTTGAAATTTTTCTGTTGAGATTATTTTTTTAACTTCTGATCCATTTTTTAAAATTGGAGTATTTGGATTTTTGGCCTCTAGCTTCATGAGTTCTCTCTATATATTAAATATTAGTCCTTTGTCAGATGTAGAATTAGTGAAGACTTTTTTCCCATTCTGTAGTCTGTTGTTTTGTCTTATTGACTGGGTCCTTTGACTTACAGAAGTTTCTCCATTTCAGGAGGGCCCATTTATAAATTGTTATTCTTAGTGTCTGTGCTACTATTTAGGAAGTGGTTACCTGTGCCAATGCAGTCAAGGGTATTTCACACTTTCTTTTCTAACAAGTTCAGTGTTACCGTGTTTAATTTGAGGTCTTTGATACACATGGTCTTGATTTTGTGCAGGATGATAGATATGGATCTATTTGCATTCTTCTACATTCTACCATCTAGCTATGCCAGCACCATTTGTTAATGATACTCTCTTTTTTTCCATTGTATATTTTTGGCCTTGTTTTCAAAAATTAGGTGTTCATAAGTGTGTGGGTTAATTTTGATGTCTTCAATTGAATTCCACTAATCCACAGATCTGTTTTTATGCCAGCATCAAGTTGTTTTTACTACTGTAGCTCTGTAGTGTAATTTCAGGTCAGAGATGGTGATGCCTCCTGAAATTCTATTATTGAATAGGATTGTTTTGGCAACCCTTGATTTCTTGTTATTCCATACAAAGTTTAATATTGTTATTTTAAGGTCTGTAAAAAAATTGTGTTGTGATTTTGATGGGTATTGTATTATATCTGTAGTTGGTTTTTGGTAAGATTACCATTTTTCATTTTCTGATATCTTTTTCAATTTCTTTCTTCAATGACTTAAAGTTCTTTTCAAAAGTTCTGCCTTTTTTTTGATTTGAGTTATCTCATAATATTTAATGCTATTTGCAGCTATTATAAGATGTGATGGTTCCCTGATTTATTTTTCAGTCCTTTTATCATTTATGTATAGGAGAGTTATTGAGTTTTTTGGAGTTAATTTTGAATCCTGTCACATTGCTAAAGGAGTTTATTAGCTGTAGGAGTTCCCTGGTAGAATTTTTGGGGTCACTTATATGTACTATCATATTGTCTGTATATAGAAAGAACTTCTTTCTTTCTAATTTGTATCCCCATAATCTCCTTTTGTTCTCTTATTGCTTTAGATAAAACTTTGTGAACTATATTGAAAGTTAAAGGGAGAAAGAACAGCCTTGTCTTGTTCCTGATTTTAGTGGGATTGCTTTGAGTTTTTCTTCATTTAATTCAGTGTTGGCTATTGACTTGCTGTATATTGCCATTGTTATGTTTAGGTATTTTTCCTGTATTCCTGATCTCTCCAGAACTTTTTATCATGAAGGAGTATTAAATTTTGTCAAAGGCCTTTGCAGGTTTTAATGAGATGATTATGTGTTTTTTTCTTTAAGATTGTTTATGTGGTAGATGACATTGACAGTTTTTCATGTGTTGAGCCATCCCTGCATTTGGGGGATGAAGCCTACCTGATTGTGATGGATGATTTTTTGATATGTTATTGAATTTAGTTTGTCAGGATTTTATGCATATTTTGCATCAGTGTTCATGAGGGAGATTAGTCTGTAATTCTCTTTGTTGCATCTTTGAGTGGCTTGGGTATCAGGGTGATTGTAGCCTCATAAAAAGAGTTTGGCAGTGTTTCTTCAGTTTCTCTTGTATAAAACAGTTTGAGGAGTATTGGTATTAGTTCTTCTTTGAATGTCTAGTATAATTTTACACTGAAACTATCTGGCCCTGGGCTTTTTTTTAAGCTTGGAATACTTTTAATAACAGTTTCCATTTCCTTGGGGCTTGTAAATATCTATTTATCTATTTATGTCATTTGTCTGCTCTTGATTTAATTTTGGTAAGTGGTATCTCTCTAGAAAGTGTATCAGGAAATCAGAATTTACCCAAGTAAACACTTATAACATCAAAAAACTAAATCTCATTAAAATATGGCCAACTATGGGGCTGGAGAGATGGCTCAGAGGTTAAGAGCACTAACTGTTTTTCCAGAGGACCTGAGTTCAATTCCCAGAAAAACCACATGGTGGCTCACAACCATCTATGATGAGGTCTGGTGCCCTCTTCTGTAAAACTGTATGCATACTAAATAAATAAATCTTAAAAAAATGGCCAACTATAAAGACCCCAAGACACAAAGATGACTTTCTCTCTTGGCCTCAGCATGTACCAGGAAGAAACTGTACACCTTCCCTTACATGCCTCTGTTCCCCTTTTCATCCCATTAAAATTTCCTTTATACCATAAATATTTTTAAAATAATAAATATTACCATATTACATTAAAAAACAGTTTAAAATCATTTTACAATAAGAAAGATTTTTATTTCTTTTAAGTTTTCCAATTTAGTGGAGTATAGGTTTTCAAAATATGACCTAATGATTCTCTGGATTATCTGTGTGTCTGTTGTTATGTCCTTCTTTTCATTTCTGATTCTATTAATTTTGATACTATCTCTTTGCCTTTTGGCTAGTTTGAATAAAGTTATCTATCTTCTTGACTTTCTCATAGAACCAATGCTTTGATTCATTGATTGTTTGAATTGTTCTTTTTGTTTCAATTTTATTGATTTCAGCTCTCATTTTGATTATCCCTGCCATCTAATCTTTCTGATTGAGTTTGCTGCTTTTTGTTCTAGAAGTTTCAGCTTTGCTGTGAAGGCTCTTTTGTGAGATTTCTCTAGGTTTTCCATGTAGCAAAAGCCCCCTTTTAATCCTTTGCACTTAACATGGTGTTTCTTATGAAATTCTGAGGCTTCCAGCACATCTCCTATTAATAACCTATTAATCTCATCATTACCTTGTCTTAGAAGACCTGACAAACCTGTGTGAGATCTGATGTGTGTTATATATATAGGAATATATATATAGAATGATATCTATTTTTAATAATTTCCTGTAATTGTATAAATAATGAAGGTAATTCTATTTTATCAGAAATTAATCAATAGTTTTAGTAGGTAAAACCACATTTCTCCATATTGAGAGCCAGTAACTATGTTGGGGGGGTCCTTTAATATTTATTAGTACCAAAAGAATGGCATGTAATTCAGACTTTTTTACGGAATTGCAAGGTCTTTGAAACACTTTGCTTAAGTGTCCTGATTTATATCCTGCCTTTCCTGATTTATTTGCATCAATATAGAATATAGAAACTCCTAAAATTGGTTTTTGTAGTACAATGTGAGAAATGATTCAACTTGTTCTTTTTAGCAATTTTATTCTACGCTTTTGGGATAACAGTTGTTAATCTCTTCCCTCAAAATTGCTGCAAGCTCTTTGCCAATATTCATTATCTTTCCATAGACAGAAAGTTTTCTTATTAGTTAAAGATACTACAATATCTTCTCAATCCATTCCTGTCAGTTGATGAAGCCTTAATTTTTCTTTCAATATCAATTCAGAATTCTTTTTCATATATGTATTTAATTTTTTACTTGGTCTATGTGGCTGAAATATCTATTCTAAAATAATATCTACCCTCTGCATCAGGAGACCTGTTGGGGATAATATAGAGGGTAATATAACCAGAATGCAGTTAAACTCTGTGTTCACATTATCCATGTATTCTCTCATTATGTTTTTCCCATATAATTCAATCCTTCTTCAGCCTCAGCTGATAATTCTCTAGGATTATGTAAGCCCTTATCCCCTTTTAGGATATAAGTCAAATGTAATAGTTCATTCTTTTCTACCCCAATAATGTACAATAAATTAGTAATGTTCTTAAATCATGAAAAATCCACAATTGATTTCTCCTGACTTTTACCTTTTGTGACCTAATATTTTGTTGCTCTATTTTACAGCCTAAATAATAGAATATCCTCTTCATATATTCTCAGGGGTAATTTGTAATACCCTGAGAGGCAAAACTTTCCTTACTTCTAGGAAAATGTTTTCTGAAATATCTGACTTTGAATCCGCTAATAAGATGTCTTCCTTATAATGATAAATTATAAATTTTAGAAATTGTACACAAACTATTTCCTATGTTTTTGCACAAAATATTGGCACAGGACAGGACTATGTAACATTCCCTGTGTGAGAACCTTCTACTGATATCTCTTAATTGGTCTAGAATTATTGTGATTGGGTACTGTGAAGGCAATGTTTTTTCCTGTCCTGTTCTTACAGAGATATATAGTAAGACAATAACTATAATAAGCCATTGCCTAGGTAACAGAGAGGGGAGGGGTATACAAGGCTTTATAAAGCCCAATTGGCTGAATTACTTTATTTATGGCTCAGATCTATCAGCATTCTTTATTTTCTAGATTTCTTTTTAAATAACAAATACAGGATAATTCCCAGGGCTGGTAGATTCTTCACTATGTTGAGCATTTAACTGTTTCTAAATCAGCTGTTCAAAAGCCTTTAGTTTCTCTTTAGTCATAGGCCATTGTTTAATCCTTACTTGTCCCTCAGCCATTTTAAGGGTAGGGCTGTTGGTACAGAGAGTCTGATAGCTGTTCTATCATTTCCTTATAGCCTGAATGGTTGGTGTCTGTTTTTTTATAATACCTTACAATATTATTCTCAAAATCATGAATGAGTCTATGGTTCATGTCTGAGCTTAGAGTGATTTTACTCTGGATATCTATTTGCTGCAGGAGATCATGACCCCATACTGCTATATTAGTGATGTATGTCTTCAGCCTTCCTTTCTGTCCTTCTGGCCCTATGCATTCAATCCATGTCAAACTTTGTCTTACATGAGATATGGTTATAATTTCTAGAAATTGGAATTTACTTCCTTTAGAGGGCATTTCAGATGCCATAATTGTGGGGTTATGATCTATACATAAGCCCCAGTGTTAATCAAGCCTTGAATAAAAATGATGATATCTATTTGCATTTTTTATTTTGGCCTTTGTTCACTTGTAGAAGTCTGTCTGAATATTTGTTTTGTGAGTTTTTCTTAAAGACTTTGATTCTCCCTTTAAAGTTGTTCTGCTGTCCAGTGCAGTATGATTTTTTACATTAGGCACTGGATTTTCTAACTGTGCTTAGGCGTGGTTCCCTTCACAATGACTGGGAATAATTGGACCATGTTTAAATTTGAGACTTGGAATTTGGGGGCATCACATGAGAGGTCCCAAGTACTGTTTCCTGATGGTAAATAGTTGCCTTGTTTGTCCCTTGTATATTTGTTAGTCCAATGTCAGCATTTGCCACATTTTCTGAATAATCCAGAAGGTAGGGTCTTCTGTTTGAATTATTCCTGTAAGAAATATTAGTTCTAGAAGTGCCCAGTCTAAAATTCCTTTTTATATGGCCTGGGATATAGGAATACAATTAAAGCATTTGATACCTTGATTTCTTTTCATTATATTAGAAATTGCTTGTCCTACCTGTAAGCATTCCTAACATGCTGCATGACCATTGCACAGCAGACCTAGCATGGCAGAGAAACCAGAATGATGCCAAATATTCAGGCATTCACCTGGGACTACAGCAGAAGGCCTGTAGAACACTGAGCAACAGTCACACTCCCAGATGTGGCTATGTAGATATGGGCCCACCTGCTCTCTTAAAAGAAAATACTCACTGGAAGCTCTTTCTTTTTTTCTTCTGCTTCTCCCCCTCCCTGCTTCCTCGTTTAATGAACTCTACTGTGGTACCTGGTGGTGTAGTTCTTAATGTGAAAAAAACCCAACAATACCCATCACCATAATTGAGAGACTCAGCATTGATTGTATGTTATTTCTATTCCTCTAGGGGTGTTGATCTGATCTTTAGAGGCATGTACATCTTTGTACATTCTAAGTGAGTATGATCAAAGACAAAGAGAGAATTAGTTGTTTCCTAACTTCTGGATCTGACACTGCTCTATGAACAGCCTTGGTTAATTTCTGTAGAAAGTCAGTATAAGGTTTTTTAAGCCTTGCCTGACTTTAATATATGGCTCAGTTGTCTGTCCTTTTTCCAAGCATCAAAGCAGCAGTATGACATAGTAATAATGTATGTTCATCAAAAGTAGACTGAATTTTTGCATCAGTAAATTGACACTCTGCAATAATATGATTTTGAGAAACATTAAAGCCAGTAATTTTCCCTTGTTGTCCAATGGCCTTAGCCTCTTCTCTCAGCCAATTTCTCCATAGTAAATGTTGGCTATAGTATAAGACAGCAGCTACTAACTGCATCTAATCATTAAGTGTTACCCTATTTTTGTAGAGCAGGCATTTAACAATTGTATAATATAGGTAAAATGAATACCATTTTCAGTTATTTCCATGTTTTTTATATTTCTCAGATATGTAGGTTTCCAGTTATATTCTATGAACCATTCTGAAAATTTATTACCTGTTTGATTTGCTTTAATAGTAACTTAATATAGTTATCAAATTATCAATAGTATCATAACAGGGGAAAAGGAGTACCCTGTATGTAATAGTGATGTTTGGCTAGCAGGTGTCAAAGGTGTCCCATCAACTAGCCAGTATGCACTAACTCAGACTTTCAGGTTCAGCCTGCTATGAATATATTCTAATGAAAGGAAAGTCTCATAAAATCAGAACAGATTACTACAAATACACATTGAAACAACACCCTGAGAGAAGTTCTTGCTGCATAAGCAAGCTTTGCAGCTCAGGTCAGCTGCAGTAAGGGCCACTGGTGTGTTTGGCAGTAGTGTGCGAGCAAAGAGACAAGCTGGGGAGTTACCTGTAGCCTGCTCTGATGGACAGAAAATATCCTCTTTTAAAAGCAGCTGTGGATTGGATTTTGATCTTCTGTGGATCCTCCAGACTCTAGGACAAAAGCCACTAAGGACCATGTGGTGGACCTTGGCCTCTGCCAAGGGTAACAGCAAGGCTTTGCCCAGAGCTGAAGCTGGATCCAAAGGGCTGGAGAGGTAACCTGCTTAGCTTGCTGGCTTCCTTTATAGCTCCCTTTCCCTAGGTCAGGCCTGGCCCCATACAAGGGACTTCAAGGCCCAAATTCCATACCTCTAGGTCAAGATGATATTATCTGATTCCCAGTACATGGTGCAGCCACTGTTAGTCAGATCTGTCATTCCTGAGTTTCTACTCAAGGAACTGAAAACCAGCACATCACAAGGTTACTTGGGTAACTAAGTTATGGTTACACTTTGCATGCTGAAACCTGACTCACAACCAGATGGTGATTTAATTTGGAATCTCTGGGAGTTGATAAAGTTTAGATAAGTTCCTCAGAGTCTTTCTTTTGAGGCTCTCCATCAATGTCTGCACTATGTGTTTATAACCATCTGAAGACCTTGGCTGTCTGCAGGAAGTCACCACCAGAAATCATATCCTGCCATAGCCAGATCTTTGAATTTCTGGTTATAGTGCTATGGAAAACACATCTTTCTTGTTTAAGTTACTCAGTGTCTGGTAGTGGTAAGATGAGCTGCTAAGGCAATGGCACAAATCTAATTCACATTCACCACCAAAATCCAAATAAAATTAAAGAACAAAATATCCCCAAAGCAAATCATAAGAATAAGAAAAATTATAAATAAAAAATAAAAATATAATTAAAGGCAATTAAAAAATATTGCCCTAGAAGAATGTGAGAGATATATTTCAAAGTGTTTGTTGATATAATTATAGCAGTTTTCAACATTGAAAGCAACTTTAGTGCTAATAGTTCTGGTTATTTTGATTTTTGTAAATTCATATCTTTTAAGGGAATGTAATAATATGAAACAACTTTTAATATATCAGAAAAAAGTTTTATGTGTCAAATAGAAAAGTCTGGGTGCTAAATAATTTTTAAGGCATAATATTAAGGGTATTTAGAAAATTACATAGCACAATACAAAAATAATGTAGCAAACTCTTAGTTTTAGAATTTTCTACAAGTGATAGAGGACTGGTCTCTAAGATATATGAAGAACTCAAGAATCTAGAGCCTAAAACCTTGAATAACTCAATCAAAAAATGGTGTTCAGATCTAAAAAGGGAATTCTCAACAGAAGAATTACAAATGGTTGAAAGGCACCTGAAAAAGTGTTCATCATCTTTAGCCATCAGAGAAATGCAAATCAAAACAACTTTGAGATACCACCTGACACCTGTTAGATTGGCTAAGATAAAAGACACAGAGGACAGCCTATGCTGGAGAGGATGCAGAGCAAGGGGAACACTCCTCCATGGTTGGTGGGAATGTAAGCTTGTTCAGCCACTTTGGAACGCAATATGGCGGTTTCTCAGAAAACTGAGAATCAATCTCCCCAAGGACCCAGCAATACCATTCCTGGGTGTATACCCTAAAGATGCACAGTCATACTCCAAAGGTATTAGCTCAACTATGTTCATAGCAGCATAATTTGTAATAGCAAGAACCTGGATACAACCTAGATGTCCCTCAACTGAAGAATGGATTAACAAACTGTGGTACATCTACACAATGGAGTACTACTCAGCAGTAAGAAAAAATGATATCCTAAAATTTGCAGGCAAATGGATGGACTTGGAGAATATCCTCCTGAGTACAGTATCACAAACTCAGAAAAGATAAGCAGGGGATGTACTCACTATTTAGTGGTCTCTAAACAAGCAAACAAACAAGAAAAAGGCAAAGCATGCCCAAGTTGTAAACCACAACCACTGAACACCTTGGGATCAGTAACACCCTGGACTGACTCCTTGGATCCCACTCCCCTTAGAGGAACACCTGACTCCCTCTAGAGGGAGGGGGAGAAAGCTGGATCTGCCAGGAGTGGAGACTGAACTAAGCAATATTGGATCAGTGGGACCGTGGGACTGCCTGCAGCCTGCCCAGGGATAGGATGGGAATTTGTGGAGAAGAAAGAATGACCTGATGTGGTGGGAGGGGGAAGCAACCTTGAATAAGGATATACAAGGATAGAAAGTGTGACTTCTTTGAAAATAAATAAGTAAGTAAATAAGAAAAAAAGAGAAGCTATTAAGTGGCAGAATGATGTGAAAGAGAATATAGGCATACAAGCAAAGAGGATGAAATGAGAGCATGCCCAGACCAGAGCGCTGGTGAAGGACAAGGAGGGATGGAGCACACTGATGCAGTACAGCCCCTTTGCCTGAGATAGCCCCTGAAAGTCTTAAGGCTGAACCTGGTGGAGGATGAGAAGGGAATGACTAAGGCCAGGAAGATTCACCAGGAGTTCACACGGATGCGTGAATCTAATGAGACCTTGGTTTTTAAAACTGTGGATATACAAGGATAGAAAGTGTGACTTCTTTATTCATAATAATAATAATAAAATAAAAAAAGAAAATTAAAAAAAACTGTGGCTCACTTCTTTTGAAAGTATCAATGACATTTTTGAAAATAGCTGTGGCAGAATTGGAAGGTCAAGTACACAAGGATAGCCTGGTTCACTTTCCAACTCAGCTCTGCTACTCAATTGTGAAAAGCCTTGAATAGCTCACGTAACCATTTCGTCTTAGTTTCCATGTTTATAAAGTATAAGGGATGTATTAATAGTATAAATTGACACAGCTGTATTTGGGTTAAATAATTATTTTCAGTTTTATTAAGATGTAACTGATGAACAAAATTATATGTATATATGTTTCAAAGTACATATCATTTTTTAACCATAAAATTCAATAAAATGATTGCCACAGTCTACCTAAGCATCATACAAATGAACTCATATGTCTGTGTGTCTACATGGTGAGATGACAGTGCTTAGTACCTACTTTGTCAACAAATTGCAAATATTCAATACATTGTTGTGAACTATAGGTACAATGTTATACGTTAGGCTCTCTGTAACTTATTCATGTTATAGCTAAAAGTTCTTGTGTCCTCTACTGACATTTTTTTATTTCACAAAACCTCAGTGCTCCCAGTTACCCCACCCTCCAAAAAAGAATTTTCTATCCAAGAAGCTGTAATAATAATCCAAATTCATTATGCGTTACATATTTTAATTCAGGGATCTTTAATATAAGCAAATTTGATATATCTATCCTGGATTATTGGTTTTTAACTAGAATGTATAATTTGGATTTAGTTACTTTCAGGGAACTATAGGCAGAGTGAACAGTGGTTGATGACCATTATCTAGGCATAACTGCTGATACTTGATCCATTCACCTTAATAAGCTCCTTAGTTTAATGAAATAATTAGTATATAATTATAGTTAATAAATGCATAAAATTTTGATTCCTTTGCTTTTCCATTGTGATATAGCCAATTCTGGTCAAATCCTCAGTTCATGGGAAACTTTGATCTATTGCAATATAGAAGGAACATCTCCTGAATGCCAAGATGCCTGGCTCCTCAGAGGGCATATCACTATTGTCACCTTCTTGTTCTAGCTTGCTGAGTAGAAGTCAGGGGAAATCAACATTTTATGAAGCTTGTCAGTTAGACCAAATAAATCTTGCAGGCCCTGGCAGTCCATATTTTACAAATGCCCGAGTTTGCAGTCAAATAGACCCACAATTCTCAAGTGTACAAATTATAAGACACATAAGCTACATTTTCCTCTGTGAGTGGAAACATTGTGTTCTATCAAGTACTAAACACACAAACTTTGGAAACTGAACAAAATATCCATTAAGCTTGAAAGCAATGCTTCTGATCCAGATGGCACTTTGTAACCCTGTATCAAATTCTTTATTTTAGAGGTCAACAAAGTTGTTCCAAAACTCAGGAAGAGGAACACATTTTTACAAAATACTTCTGGCACATCATAAATTAGGGCTCGCATGGTGCAAAAAGAACTTCCTTGAAATGTTATAAATAAAAACACACCAGTTCCCAGAGAACAAGAATTGAAGAAAACAATGAATGTGATGGAAGTCCTAAAATAATTCCCAAATGTGACAGAATTTCCTCAATTAACACATCAAGGGAATGCCTGAAAGAGTAAGTTCTGTACGCTTGATCCCTTTGGTCTACCTCAAAAGAGAATCAGTTTTCTTAAAACATCACACATGACAAGTAGAAGGGAGATGCTACTGCCTTAATCTCACACTAGAAATGCATTACAGACCACAATATTGTTTCTTCCCACTTGTCATTCTATTGTTCTGCCTGTCTTAAATTCACACTTGACCTTACATATCCAACTTCAAGAACAAATTATCTTTTTCTAACTTTCCATTAATTTAATATTTTTCCTTTGTGCATTCAAGAGAAAAAGAAAGCAAATTTTACTATTTATATTTATTTATTTATTATTTATTTAACCTATAAGTATTATTACTTATAGGTTAAAAATTGCCTAAATGAGATAGTCATTCTTGAGAGTTTGTGTGGAAAGATGAGCTAGTTATTTAGCATTTTGTTGGTCAGGAAAGAGAAAGAGGATGTTAAAATTAGCATTTTATTCCAGGTTAAGTGGAACATAGGTATAACATAGTAATTTTAGCTCATATGGAGTAAAAAGATTTTGTTAGAAATCTTGAAGAATATTTTATCTTAAATTTAGTTTTAGGGTTCAATAATATATGGTATAGGTGAACAGAAACATCTCCATATTTAGATAACTTTTTAAATCATAATGATTTAGAATCTGAAAGAAGTGAAAAATATTATATAATGAGATAAATTAAATTTGAGAGATAAAATCCTGATCACCTGACTAGCCTTTTATGCTATTATTATAATTGTTTCTGGCTTGTACTTTAAAATTTTCACTTTTGTTAGCAGAAATTATGCCTTTACTGTATTCTTTCTTTAGGCTTTTTCTTACAATACTTGCTAACTCTAATAACAAACCATTTTAAAGTCTGTAAAGAAAATGCCTGTGTACTATTTCATGTACCATTTCTAACCTTGATGTAATTTCTATGTAAAACCTAAATTCATTTTGTTTCTGTTTCTTCCTTGTAAGCTTTGGTTTCTTGCTGTGGCTGCATTGAAAGTGTGCTGGCTTCTGCAGTCAGCAGTATTTTAAATGTTTTATAAATCAAACTGATTATAAACTTTTACTGAGGCATGATCCTAATTAGAATTATTAGTAAAAGCCTGGAGTCAGCTATTATTGTGAAAGCTAAAAATCAAAGAAGCAGAGCAGCAGCCACCTAGAGATTTCTTACCTCTATGAGATTGCATACCAAGTAGCTAATATCCTGTCTATATAGGTCTATATATAGATATAGTATATGTATCCTATATAGTCTTCACCTCAGACTGAATAGGTGCCAAAGTCCAGTCTCTATCCCCCTCATATTCCTGTCCCCACCTCCCTTGTTTTGGGATTAAATGTGTGAGCCACCACTGCCTGGCTCTGTTTCTCTTCTAGATTGATTCAGCCTTGGGTAGCCCAGGGTGGCCTTTGAACTCCTGATCTTGCTTTCTCCTCCTGAAGTAAAGATGTACACCACCATGCCTGTCATCTATGGTTAATTGGTGACTATCTCTGCCCTCTGATCTCCAAGCAAGCCTTATTTGTCAGAACACAAACAAATATTATACAACATTTTCCTGATAAGACCATTCTGTATCCTGATTACTCATTTTGTAACTTTAATTTTACAAAGTCATATGTCAGAGCACATCAAATGTGTTCAACTCTGAGTTGTTTTTTTCTTATGACATCTCAGGTTTAGTGTCTGACAGAGATAATTCTGTCACAGTTTCTTGTGCTTTGGTTTGATACTCATTGTGCCTCTGTTTTAGATGGTGTCATTTATGAAAGATGATGCAAGGAAGACATCTCTGGCAGAAAGTTCTTGTGTTCTGAGTATAATAGCTAGAGTCTGCAACTCAACCTGTGTGTGTATGTGTGTGTATGTTTGTGTGTGTGGTATGTGTGTGGTGTGTGTAGTGTGTGTATATGTGTATGTATGCATGTGGTATGTGTATGTGGTGTGTGTGTATGTGTGTGTGGTGTGTGTATGTGTGTGTGTGGTGTGTGAATGTGTGTGTGGGATGTGTAGTGTGTGTATGTGTATGTGTGGTGTGTGTGTGGTGCATGTATGTGTGTGTGGTTTGTGTAGGGTATGTGTGTATGTGGTGCGTGTGTAGTGTGTGTGTATGTGTGTTTGTGTGTGTGGTATGTGTGGTGTGTGTAATGTGTGTGTGGTGTGTATATGTATTATGTGTTGACTAAGGGTTTCCTTAATTAAAGAGAATGGGGAACAAGAGCAAGACTGACATGTGCTAATTGTACATTGACTCGTTTGTAGCATACGTTTTTGAAATGCCAATATTTCCATCTGATTCACTCATAATGCAATTTGGAGAAATATAACTAACACTAGAACATATAATTACTGCCACATTTGGACATCAGTAGACCAGGATATTATATCCTAGAATAGCATCTATTAGTGTGCCAAAACACCTGCATTTCATCCAATATGAAATCAGTATAAAATTGTATTTTATATGCCTCACTTGAAGTTATCGTGATAATTTTAAAAAGACAAACTAATGTAATACAAACAGAAAAATGACTATTGTAAGTACGAAAAAAAGCTATAAAACAGCTGGTTTTGTTATTTTCATTATGCTAATATTTATATAGGGTTCATCTAACTGATTTTATGGCCATAGTTTTACTTCTTTTTATAAAATACTATATGCTGAATGTATTAAAAATTGAGCAATATTAAATGTGTAAATAAAAAGCAATCAAATCACCAAAGTTTGCTGAAAAGAACCATTAGTATACATCAATAAGGCCACTTTGACAGATTTTTGTTTTTTATAATTTTTTATGTTATTTAAATTTAAAAGTAATTATAAAATCTATAAAACAGTTACATGTATAAAATTTATACTACAAAATCATGTGTATGAGATATGTATATATATACATATATGTATATATATGTATTATATATATGTATTATATATATATATATTTATATATATATAAATATATATATATATATATATATATATAGAGAGAGAGAGAGAGAGAGAAAGAGAGAAAGTTGATATGGACACACACACACACACACACACACACACACATTCAAAGTGAGAATGACAATGAAACACAAAGTGGAGAAGCTAGCCTAGGCATGGAATGTTATCTAACATGAGCATTACATCTACTTTAAATAGAATTCTCAAATTTGCTAAGGTATTTCTACAAAGATTACACTTCAATCAAGAACAGTAACCATAAGAAAAGCTTTACCTGGTAGACTCATTATAACTTCTCAAATTTGTGATAGATCTGCATAATGCACAAATGCAAAGCACAAAAAAAGAATACAGCTTAAGTAGTTATCACCAAACTACAGCCCAACAAGTACCACTCAGGAAAAATGTCTTCTGCAAAATACTTCAGTCTCTTTAGTTGTTATCTCAGAGAGAACTTTGTTCACTTTTTTTCATGCTTGAAAATTATATTGCCATTCTCTGGTGGGCTGCTAAGGCTTCCACTAACTGTGTTCATTTATAAATTCATAGATCCTAGATATGTTACTTTATTTGAAAGTGTGATTGAAAATGCATATAAGTGAAAACCTGTGGATAAGCTTATCTTGTATGATCTAGGGAAACTATAATGTTATCATGAGTGTTCTTATCACAGAGGCAGAGAAAGGTGGCGTGCACACAAGAGGCAAATGAAAACAGGAGCAAAGAGACAAAGATGCTATACCATGGTTTTGGACTAAAGATTCACTGCCAAGGAAGAGGCATGTTTGAATTATTATTTGGAGCCTATATGAAAAGCATAGAGATCAAAGTAGCCGTGCTATGCTTTGGGCTTCTCAGAGTACAATAATTAACAGTTCTGTTGTTCTAAACCAGTGGTTCTCAACATCTGAAAAACCTCTATCTTCAAAATATTTACATTGCAATGCATAACAGTAACACAATCACAGTTATGAAGTAGTGTGGTGATGTATTGTATATTTAATAAAAGTTGTCTGAAAATCAGTGGACAGACCCAAGCCATGAAGTTCAGGGAGTGGTGACCCATGTCTTTAATCTCAACACTTGTGGGCAGAGATCCTCTAGATCTCTGTGAGTTCAAGGGCAAACAGAGTCAGGATGTTGCGGTATATGCCTTTAATCCTAGCACTAGGAAAGCTGAAGCAGAATGTGAGCTACTTGGTAGAAAAAGGTGAAAGAAGGCAGAAGGTGTTCTCTTTGCCTGCACCTCCTCACTGTTTTTGGTGGAGGACTTAGAAGCAATCAGTCTGAGGGCTCATGGAGACAGCATCTACCCTTTTTGGCCTGAGGAGTTGACTAGATGAGAACTGAATGTGGCTTGTTCCTTTGTCTCTAATATTCCAGCTTTCTCCCAATGTCTGGTTCTAGGTTTTTATTAATAATACCAAATAGAATTTGCTAAATTTCTGGTGCTCCAGCAGGGACAATGGCTGATGTTCACCTCAATAGGGCTGACTGTCTTAAAGGATCACAGCATTACAGCATTAAGAGGATTGAAAACCACTATTAGCCATGGTATCTATGGTGAATAATAAAAGATGTGTGCTGCCATAACATACTTTCTTATTATTTTTATGCCAAAATTTTAGAACTTTTTCTAAACAAAGAATTTTCTAGCACTATTTTCAGGATTTGCTACTAAGTCATTCAGGGAAAATTCAATTCAGTGCTGTTTCATTAAAATGTTTCCACTGGATGTTTCAGACCAGCAATAGATAATGAATACCTTGGTTGAAAATTAGTTAGTTTGGATACAAGAATATAATCAGGATTTGCAGTTCAAGTTTTTTTGTACAAACAATGGCAACTCCAAAAATCCTGCAGCCTTACCACTAGAGATTCGGGACAAGAATTGTCTGTAATTTGCTTTCTAACTTCAACGACACTAAAATGTGAGAAAGTGGGCCTTGGTCTTATCCTAAATATTGTTTGAATTAATATGTATATTCCCTTTGGCTTACCATTTTCCTTATTACATCTACCAAACAGCTGTCCTATAGGTTTAGTAATAGCACCTTGCCAAAATGTAAAGAGCCAAAGGCAAGGGAAATGTAGCAAGTTTTTTCCTTCTAGTGTTGGTATGGCACTCATCATAAAGTTCTGGTGTTGATTTTGATTTTATGAAAGATTATGTGATTATTTACCCCAGCTGCTGAATTTGCTTACTACCCCATTGATTTCCTGTTTACCACAGTGGCACCACACTACTCATCCTGCCTCAGAAACTGGCTGCTGTTTGGGATTATAGAGTCCTCTGCATTCTCCTCTCTAACTTACTATTATGCCAGAGTCAGCTGATGTGACTCAAATGATAAACAAGTACTAGGATCCACCTTAAGGAACTCTGGAGGAGTTGTTATAACCATCTATCAGCTCTCTTCTCTACAATGAAGATGATTTTTTAATTGAAAATAATTCTTTTTCAACAATACATTTTGATTTCTGTTTCCCCACCCCTAGATACTCCACACTTCCCCACCTACTTAATTCCATGCTCTTAGATAAACCACGGACCTAGGGGAAAACCAAACACTTCCTACTGCTAAGGAACATAGCAATACAAGATCTGCACTCTTCTATATCCATCAGTACCTTGCTCAGCCATCATCAGAGAAGCTTCCTCCTGCCATCGGTGGAAACTAAAACAGATAACTATACCTCAATAATGTGTAGAGAGTGAGAAACCTTAAAACACTTAGTCCTAAATAGGATACTTCCATGAAATTGTTCTCCTCAGGAATTTGGAAAGTCTGTGGAGGAGAAGGCAGCAAAATTGTAAAATGATAATTTTAGGCATAACTTTCTTGTCTAAGCTTGTTACATGCCTTTCTCACATGAACTCAAGAAACAGTTTATTTGCTTACCATCCCTCAACTTGATCTCATCTCATTTGGGTATAAATGAATATCAAGAACTGAAATATTTTCTACAACATTTCCACACATAGCTTTTATTTCCACAATCACACTCATGTAACAAGACTCATATATGTATTCACTCAGAAGTAGATAAACTATGTTGAAAAATAGATAGATCCTTTAAATTTAACAGATAGATGGAACTTTTTGGCTTCTTCTGATGAGAGGAAAGAAGTAAATAGAATTAATAATTTACTAGAAACAGTCTGATTTCTTCCATTCCTATAGAATAAAGTAAAATTGCCACAATAATGTGGTTAATTTCAGAAACTCATTTTATTTTTAAGCTGCATAGGTAGTTTTTGGTTTTGAAAATGAAAGTTAAGATGAAAGAAAACACTATTGTGCTTTGTTATATATACATTGCTTTAAATATTTGACTTGAATTTTAAAAAGTAATAATGGCAGAGTTTTTATAGCTTCTCTGTAGCAGACTTATTTGCACTAGACTATGAATATCCTTGTGTGGGTAGACAAATCAGACCCAAATATCTAATAATTCTTTTCTATGTATTCTGTTTCAATTACAATGCATTCTAAATCAGTCTAAAGCAAACACATTTAATTAAAGCCAATAAATTTAGGTGCCCTCCCACAATTGTTATCCCTTTTATTCCTATAAAAGTAGTCAGGCTTATTCACTGAAGCCTGTTATAATCATGAATTTTGAAGGGAAGATGCTTTTCTTTAATGTCCCCAAAGGAAAAATTTTATCATTAAGGAGCTTTAAAAATTCATCATGAGGTTAGTGTCTCTTTAGTAACCCAGGGAACATCTTTTCCAGTTGGTAGAAATTTCCTCTTTACTGAGTGCTTTTGAGATCTTATTGGAACACACACACACACACACACACACACACACACACACACATTCACATACAAATGATCCCCATTCTTATACACGTGCTGACACACATGCTTTCAATACACACACATACATATACACATTCTATTGCTTTTACTCCTATAGAAATCCTGAAGATGAGAATACAAAATATCTATTTTAAACTAATGTAATGATCACCAGGAGGGTCAGGTACCAGTCACTGATGCCAGTTCATGAACAAAATTGTGGTGGAATGTTCTCTGTACGATATAAATAAGTAACTGTTTGGACCCATGCAGGGCACCTTAGAAGTGGGTGGAGAATCAGAGGCAGCCAGGTAGGAAGAAGGGGTGGAGTTTACTAGTCACCATCCATCCCCCGAAGAAGAAGCATGTAGGAATTCAGGTGAGCCACGGGCTGCAAGCCACGTGGTGGGTAGATTCATGGAAATGGGTTGATTTAAGATGAAAGAGCTAGCTAGTAATGTGCATAAGATATGGGCCAAACAGTGTTAAAGTATATAAGCGTGTGATTCATTTCTTTTGGGGGACAAAAGCCGCGGGCGTGCGAACCAGGTTCCAATCCACCGGCGCCACACGTGCGCCAGGTCATAAATCTCCAGACCCAAACAGGCTGGGAAAAACTTACTACAACACAAAATGAGACTGAAAGTCCTTTAAACTATACATAAAGATTGGAGAGTTTTTTCTAAGTAAAACACTTATGTTTTCCACATTGCTAGAGAAATTAATGAGAATTTTTGACTTGATATAGACCCTTTCTACAAGCAAATGAAGTTATAATGTCAAGCATAGATACAAACTCAGGATTATGCTAAAAAATAGCTTGTTTAACTAGAGAGGATCTTTAAAAATTTTTAAGATGAGCTCTACGAAACCAAGCAGCAGAGGGATGGTCCAGTGGAGGAGTGCCCAAGAAGCTGACACAAATTAAGTTTAGATATAGAAGATGTTATCAATAATGTTCCCCAGATCTCTCATGTTCCTATGAGATTCATAAGATATTTTATAGCTTCCCTGAAAGTTAAAGCCCCTTCATGTTTCATTATAATTCTGAAATACTGCTTTAATTTTCTATTGCCACCATAACAAATTTAACAGCCTTAATGGCCTAAGTAACATAGATTATTAACTCACAGACCTGCAGGATGGAAAGCTGCCCGGTAGCTGATTCTACTCTGATTACTCTTAGGCATCCCAAATAAAGAGGCCTGCTGGACATTGTTGAGAACTGCTTCAATGACCCAGGAAGACTATTGCAAGTTCATCAAGATTCTTGGCATACTATACAGCTTGCAGCTGAATGCATCATTTCTGGAATCTTGAACTGGACTTTGGGAGTGCTGGATTATTGGTGTCAGCCAGTGCCTACCACTGGTGCCAAGCAGATACTGCCAATCTAACTATATGAGTTCTGCACTTCAAAGTTTTCCTATTGAAACACTCTTTTCTTTTCTATTATCACTTTGTTTAAGAAAACTGCCTGCCGGGGACTTATAATACTGATGAGAGACAGACTACTAACACCCAGGTAATGCATTGCTATTCTTCCTTAGTGTTCTATTAATTTAACAATTGATATCTCACTGATTATTTATTTCATAAGCTTTAGCAAAATTATTTATAATATATTCAGACACATTGATGACAATTCAGTTTAGACATAACTGAAAAGATTTATCTTCCATTCTCTGTTTCTAAAAGAAGCTTTTTAAATCATAGTGACAGTCTAGAATTTCTTAATAATTTAAGATTATATGTAAAGTTTTCCAACATTTGCTTACCACTCTTAAGGCAGTGGATATTGGGAGAATGGATCTGATAAATAAACAAGGCAGACAGAATTTTCATGCAAGCCAACTTTACTGAGAGAATCAGGCAATTCATACTCTGAGAGTTAAGAGGAGTCACGTGAGTAAACTGTACAATCACAAGGTCAAGCCACATGTGGTGAGCAAGCCACATGTAATGGGCAAGCCACATGTGGCAGGCAACACACATGGCAAAAAGATGTTTTTCCACAGAGGCATATAACCAAATAACAATAGCCAGTTGTGGTCAGAAGTTTTTCTCCTTCCCACCCAGCATCCTCAGTTTCACAGTATATTATAAAATAATCACACAGTTTGGTCTGTTTCTCAGGCTTATTGCTAACTAGCTTTTATGTCTTAAATTAACCCAGTTCTGTTGATCTATGAATTGCCATGTGGCTGGTAGCTTACTGGTACTTTCACGACTGTTTCTTGGATGGCTGGATCATGTCTTCCCTGCCCCTACCTTTCTTCTCCTGTATTTCTTCTTGGATTACAATCCTACCCTCATTCTGTTCTGCCTTGACATAGGCCACAGCAGCTTCCCCACCAACCAATGGTAGCAGCCCATATACACAGTGTACAGAAAGACCACCCCACAGCAAACTTTAATGAATAATCTGAAGTAAACCCATTCCTATCTGCTACACCTTGGAGGGGCACAAAAGCATAATCGAAGAACAGTTTTGCACTTTTGAAGAAAATGAGAACACAAGACTCTTACCTTAGTTTCGCAGAGTTTTCTCACAAGCACACAGAAATTTCCTAATACAACTTCATTATTGGACTGTGTTTCAACAAATATTAATAAAAAATAATCTCTCAGTTCAAGACAGCATGAAGCAGACTTATATAGATCATTGACCACAGGAGAAATGTGAGTGGTTACACAGCAGTGGCAGTGGCTTCCATGTAGGATGGAGACACCTGGTCCAGCAGAATCCACGACTGGAAACACCAAGCATCATGAAGCACCCCTTTACTCTGAAACTTAATATTCTGATAAGCTGCCAAAGTGCGTGGATTTTGAAGAGATGTCTAGAACCTTTCCCAAGTGTGTGATGGATATTTCTACAAGAAGCTTTTTAAATCATAGTGACAGTCTAGAATTTCTTAATAATTTAAGATTATATGTAATGCTTTCCAACATTTGCTTACCACTTTTAAGGCAGTGGATATTGGGAAAATGGATTTGATAAATAAACAAGGCAGACAGAATTTTGATTGCTACTTTTTTAAATTAGTGTAAAAATTCTTACATTGTCATTACAGGCACAGACCTTGAAACCTTTGAAGAAAAGGCAGGTCACATGCTCACACATGTGAGATTATGTGGCACTTGGATTTTATGCATTTCTTATCATTCCTCATTACAATTAGGCTGCATTTTTTAATTAAATATACAAAAATGTCTAGTATAATTAACATTTTGTAAGCTGAAAAGTATGGTATTCTAAGGGGGGAAAGACATAGAACATGACAATATATATAACCTGAAAGTAGGAATGAACAGTGTAGAAAGTGAAACAAAATACTTCCTCTAATAAGAAAAAAAATGGGCTGGTTCTAATATGGACACACAAAGAGACACATGCATTAAATAGATCAATATCAATGACAGCAAGCATTTATAATATTTGTCTTAATTATTTTACTATTGCTATGATAATAAGCCAAGGCAACAAAGGCAAAATTATCTAAGAAAGTATTTTCTTTACTTTTTCTTTGCAAGTTCACTAATGAGTGAGTACATCTCATGCTCATCTCTCTGGGTTTGTCACTATGGAAGATATTCTCCAAAGCCATACATTTGCCTGCAAATTTTAGGATATCATTGTTTCTTACTGCTGAGTAGTATTCCATTGTGTAGATGTACCACAGTTTGTTAATCCATTCTTCAGTTGAGGGGCATCTAGGTTGTTTACAAGTTCTTGCTATTATGAATAATGCTGCTATGAACATAGTTGAGCTAAGGCATTTTGGGTGCGAGTGTGCATCTTTAGGGTATATGCCTAAAAGTGGTATTGCTGGATCCTTGGGCAGATTGATTCCCAGTTTTCTGAGAAACCTCCATACTGCATTCCAGAATGGCTGAACTAGTTTACACTCACACCAACAATGGAGGAGTGTTCCCCTCACTCTGCATCCTCTCCAGCATAGACTGTCATCTGTGTTTTCAGTCTTAGCCATACTGACAGGTGTAAGTAGGTATCTCAAAGTTGTTTTGATTTACATTTTATGGCTAAAGATGTCAAGTACTTTTTCATGTGCCTTTCAGCCATTTGTAATTCTGCTGAGAATTCCCTTTTTAATACTGAACCCTATTTTTAATTCAGTTATTTAGAGCTTTGGGCTCTAGTTTCTTGAGTTCTTTATATATTTGAAGATCAGTCCTCTGTTAATTGTAGGGTTGGTGAAAATCTTTTCCCATCCTGTAGGCTGTTGTTTTGTCTTATTGACTGTGTCCTTGGCTTTATAGATGCTTCTCAGTTTCAGGAGGTCTCACTTATTGACTATTGTTATTAGTGTCTCTGCTACTGATTTTATATTTTGGAAGTAGTTACCTGTGCCAATGCATTGGAGGGTATTTCCTACTTTCTTTACTATCAAGTTCAGTGTATCTGGGTTTATATTGAGGTCTTTGATCCACTTTGATTTGAGTTTTGTGTAAGCTGATAGATTTGGATCTATTTGCATTTTTCTACACACTACCATCCAGTTATGCCAATACCATTTGTTGAAGATACTATCTTTTTTTCATTGAATATTTTTGGCCTCTTGGTCAAAAATCATTCTTTATAAGTGTGTGGGTGAATGTCAGGGTCTTTAATTTGATTCCATTGATCCATAAGTCTGTTTTTATGCCAGTACCAAGCTGTTTATAATTATCATAGCTATATATCATAAAGGCATGTTGGGTTTTGTCAAAGGATTTTTCATCACCTAAGGGTATGACTATGTATGTTCCTTCTGTTGGTTTATATGATGAATGACATTTACAGTTTTTTGTATGTTGAACCATCCCTGCATTTCTGGGATGAAGCCTACTTTATCATTGTGAATGACTCTTTTTGTATGTTATTGTATTAGGTTTGCCAGAATTTTGTTGAGAATTTTTGCATCACTGTTCATGAGAGAAATTGGTCTATAATTTTCTTTCTTTGTTGTGTATTCTAGTGGCTTTTGTATTAGGGTAATTGTGGTCTCATAAAAAGAGTTTAGCAATATTACTTCAGTTTCTACTGTGTGAAATAGTTTGAGGAGTAATGGTAGTAATTCTTCTTTGAATGTCTGGTAGAATTCTGCACTGAAACCATCTGGATCACAGTTTTTATTTTTTGGGGAGGCTTTTAATGACAGCTTCAATTTCCTTAACGGTTATAGGCCTGTTTAGGTAATTAATCTGTTCTTCATTTAATTTTGGTAAATGTCACCTGTCCAGTAAGCTGTCCATTTCTTCTAGGTTTTCCATTGTTGTGGAATACAGATTTTCATAGTATGATCTGAAAATTTTCTGGTATTCCTGGGGGTCTGTTGTTATGACCCCATTTCCATGTCTGATTTTGTTGATTTGGACACTCTCTCTCTGCTTTTTGGTTAGTTTGGATAAGGGTTTATCTATCTTGTTGACTGTCTCAAAGAAGCAACTCTTTGATTCATTGATTCTTTGTATTGTTCTTTTTGTTTCAATTTTATTGATATCAGCTCTATGTTTGATTATTTCCTGCCATCTTCTCTTTCTAGGTTAGTTTGCTTCTAATTGTTCTAAGGCTTTCAGCTGTGTTGTTAGTTCTCTCATGAGGGATTTTTCTAGGTTTTTCATATAGGCATTTAGTGCTATGAATTTCCTCTTAAGATTGCTTTCATTGCGTTCCATAAGTTTGGGTACATTGTGGATTCATTTTCGTTAAATTCTAGGAAGTCTTTGACTTCTTTCTTAATTTCTTCCTTGACCAGAGGTGGTTCAGTTGAGTGATGTTTAGTTTCCATGAGTTGGTAGGCTTTCTGTGATTTTTGATGCTGTTGAATTCTAATATTGGACCATAGTGGTCTGATATGATACGAGGGGTTATTTCCAATTTTTTGTATCTATTTATATTTGCTTTTTGACCAAGTATGTGGTCAATTGTAGAGATAGTTCCATGGGTTGCAGAGAAATATGTATATTTGTTAGTGTTTGGGTAGAAGCTTCTATAAATATCTATTAATTTCATTTGCATCATAACATCTGTTAGACTGTTATTTGTTAGAAATAACATCTGTTATTTCTCTGTTGAGTCTCTGTCTGGTTGACCTATCTAAGGGTGAAAATGGGGTATTGTAGTCTCCCTCTATTAGTGTGTCAGGTTTGATATGAGGTTTAAGCTTTAGCAGTGTTTCTTTTACATATATAGGTGCCCTTATATTAGAGGCATAATTATTCAGGATTGAAATCCCATCCTGATCAATTTCTCCTGACATGAATAAGTAATGTCTGTCCTTGTCTCTTTTGATTGATTTTAGTTTGAAGTCTGCTTTGTTAGATATTAGGATGGTAACACCAGATTGTTTCTTGGGCCCATTTGAGTGGAAAATCTTTTTCCAACCCATTACTTTGAGCCTGTGTCTATCTTTGAAGTTGAGGTGTGTTTCTTGTATGCAGCAGAAGGATGGCTTCTGTTTTTGTATCCATTGTGTTAGTGTGTGTCTTTTTATAGGTGAATTGAGTAAACTGATATTAAGGGATATTAATGACAACTGGTTGTTATTTCCTGTTATTTTTGTTGGTAGCTTGTGTGTATTTCTTTTATTTGGGCTTTTCTTCTGTGGGATTATCAATTGTTTTTTGTTTCATGGGTATATTTCGGATCCTTAGGTTGGAGTTTTCCTTATAGTTCTTTCTGTAGAGCTGGATCTGTGGATAGGTATTGTTTAAATCTGCTTTTGTTATGAATTATCTTGCTTACTCCATCTATGGTAATTGATAATTTTGCTGGGTATAGTAGTGTGGGTTGGCAGCCATGCTCTTTTAGTGTCTGTTTAACTTCTGACCAGGATCTTCTTGCTTCCATTGTTTCCATTGACTAGTCTGGTGTTATTCTGATGGTCTGCTTTTATTGATAAGTTGGCCC
The DNA here is from genome assembly GCA_004025045.1 of Sigmodon hispidus. NCBI lineage: Eukaryota > Metazoa > Chordata > Mammalia > Rodentia > Cricetidae > Sigmodon > Sigmodon hispidus. The sequence continues at coordinate 27,867 of PVIH01014827.1, forward strand.
TTTTCTCTTGCAGCTCAAAGTTTTTCTTTGTTCTGTAAGTTTTGTGGCTTTATTATTACATTGGAGCAGACTATTTGTGGAGGGTCTAATCTGTTTGGTATTCTGTAAGCTTCATGCATCTTTATAGGCATTTTTTCTTTAGGTTGGAAAAGTTTTCTTCTATGATTTTAATGAATATATATATCTGTGCTTGGAGCTGGTATTCTTCTCCTTCTATTCCTATTTTTCCCAGGTTTGGTCTTTTCATTGTGTCTCAGATTTTCTTTAGGTTTTAGTGTTTTCTTTGATTGATGTAGCTATTTCCACTATTGAGTCTTCCACTCCAGAGATTCTCTCTTCTCGATTCTATTGGTCATGCTTGTATCTGTAGTTCCAGCTTTTTTTTTTAGATTTTCTATTTCTAACTTTGCTTCATTTTGTGCCTTTTTTATTGCTTCTATTTTATTTTTTAGTTCCTGGAATGTTTCTTTCATTTGTTGGTTTACCTTTTCTTGTTGTTCTTTTTCTTTTTTTTTCAAGGATTTGTACATTTCTTTTAATTTTTTGTTTCTATTTTCTTCTATTTCTTTAAAGGAATTTTTTTATATCTTCTTTTAAGGCTTCTATAATCTTCATAAAGGTGTTTTTTTATGTTGTTTCCTTCTGTTCCTCTTCATTGCTCTGTTCAGCTCTTGGTGTTGTAGAACTACCAGCTTTTTTGGTGTTTCCTTTTTGTTCTTTTTTTTTCTTCCTTCTTTATTTTGTATTTATCAAAAAAAACAGTAAAAAAAATTTAAAATGCGGAAGAGTTAACAATTACTATACAGAGGATAAGAATCATAAGCATGGCTTATCAAGGGTGGAAATACAAATAAGATTGCTACACATATATTTTCTTTGTGTTCAGCTTTCCCTCTGAATTTTATTTTCCATCCCTGTATATCCTTATTCAAGGTCTCTTCCCCCTCCCACCACATCTGGTCATTTTTCTTCTCTCCAACTCCCCATCCCCTCCCTGGGCAGGGAGCAGACAGTCCTATGGTCCTACTGACCCAATAATGCTTGGATCAGTCTCCACTCCTGGCCAAATCCAGTTCTGTTCCCCCTCCCTCAAGAGTGAGTCAGGTGTTCCTATAGTTGGAATGGGGTTTGAAGGGTCAGTCCAGGGTGTTTCTGATCCCAAGCTGTTA
>PVIH01014827.1:29135-52202 GCA_004025045.1 Sigmodon hispidus
GCTGAGTAGTATTCCATTGTGTAGATGTACCACAGTTTGTTAATCCATTCTTCAGTTGAGGGACATCTAGGTTGTTTCCAGGTTCTTGCTATTACAAATAATGCTGCTATGAACATAGTTGAGCTAATACCTTTGGAGTGTGAATGTGCCTCTTTAGGGTATACACCCAGAAGTGGTATTGCTGGGTCCTTGGGGAGAAAAACAGACTTGTGGACCAATGGAATAGAATTGAGGATCCAGACATTAACCCAAAAACCTATGAACACCTGATTTTTGACAAAGAGGCTCAAAGCATTCAATGGAAAAAAGATAGTATATTTAACAAATGGTGTTGGCATAACTGGAAGGAAGTGTGTAGAAAAATGCAAATAGATCCGAGCCTGTCACCCTGCACAAAACTCAAATCCAAGTGGATCAAAGACCTCAACTTAACCCGAACCACTTTGAACATGATAGAAAAGAAAGTGGGAAATACACTTCTACAAATTGGCACAGTCCACCACTTCCTAAATATAATACCAGTGGCACAGGCACTAAGACCAACAATCAATAAGTGGGTTCTCCTGAAGCTGGGAAGCTTCTGCAAAGCCAAGGACACTGTCAATAGGACAAAACGCCAGCCTACAGAATGGGAAAAGATTTTCACCAACCCTACAAGTGATAGAGGACTGATCTCTAAGGTATATAAAGAGCTCAAGAATTTAGATCCCAAAACCTTGAATAACCCTATCAAAAAATGGAGTTCAGATCTAAAAAGGGAATTCTCAGCAGAGGAACTATGAATGGCTGAAAGGCACCTGAAAAAGTGCTCTTCATCTTTAGCCATCAGAGAAATGCAAATCAAAACAACTTTGAGATACCACCTAACACCTGTTACATTGGCTAAGATAAAAGGCACAGATGACAGCCTATGCTAGAGAGGATGCAGAGCAAGGGGAACACTCCTCCATTGTTGGTGGGATTGTAAGCTTGTTCAGCCACTTTGGAATACAGTATGGAGGTTTCTCAGAAAATTGAGAATCAATCTCCCCAAGGACTGAGCAATACCACTCCTTTTTGTTCTTTATATTGTTAAATGTATTCTTGTACTGGCATCTGCCTATTGCTTTTTTGTTTCACTTTTAGTCAGCTCTTAGTCAGTTGTGGTTAGAGGGGTTCTGTGTCTTCTGTCTGCTCTGGACACAGGGTCTGCCTGATCTCTGATTCTGCTCTGGACAGTGCTTTGAAGTGTTTATCTATCATGATGCATCTCACCCTGTAGGGGTGCCCGGTCATAGGATGTCCCTCCTACTATGTTCTCTGGGGATCACTGGTGAACAGTCTAGTGTTTGACAGTGGCATGGGCACAAGTTAAGAGCTGGGGTGTGTCTCTTTCCCACAGAGAGGAATGCTCTCTGTGGCTCAGGAGCTGTAATTTGCTCACCTTTGACTCTGCTCAAGACACAGGTCCGTGGTTTGATGGTGTCCATCTATGATGAGGCAGCTTGCTCTGGAAGCAGGGCCCAGTTATAAGATGTCCTTCCTGCTATGTGACTTGAGGGATCACTGGGGAAGGCCTCTTTCAGCTTTAGTCTAGTTTCAATGGCATTCCACTAGCCTGCATATTACTTATACATATTATGAACTAGCAGTGTATTATTATTGTTCTAAATATATTTATGCATATGTGTAGAAGATGTGCATATGTGTTCTGCATGTGAAGGCCAGAGGTTGATTACATTCTTTAATCCTTCACTCACATTATGAAATTTCTCAACTCAGCTAGACTGGTCAGTGAATTTCAGAAAATTGTCTCTACCTTCCCTGCAGAGTTATAGTCATTCTCATGTTCAGCTTTTATTGTGGGTGCTGGTGATCAGCCCTAGAATCTTTGTACTTGCATAGCAAGTACGTTATTGAATAAGCCATCACCCCAGCCTCCCATATATGGTTATTTTTTATCATAAAAATTGTCTGAAAATACTTCATTTACTTAAATAGTTCTCAGTTCTACTCAAGATTATGTTTGATAAATTTTAGGTTAAAATTATTGCCAGTAATTTCTTAATATATTAGGTCATTTTAATATTGTGTATATTGGTATTCTGTTTGTAACCAGTTCACTTATTTTCAAAATTTACTTTGCTTTCAACAATTGCAGTTACTATAAATAAAATGACCTTTATTTATTCTTATTAGTTACACTATCTAGCTTTTGATTGTTCCAATGAGAAATCAGCCATAGTCCTTATCATTTTCCTTTATATTAGGAATCTTTCTCTCTTTGTAACAAGATTTTTTAATTTTTACTTCACAGTTGATTTTCTTGATATTCCCCCTTCTTTTTCTTTAAGCTTTAAAACATGGCATTGTTTTAATATCTGATGTGGAATGCTTTATCTCCTAGTAACATCATGGTTATCTACAGATCTGTTTCTATTTGTTGTGTTTGTTTATTATCTTTAGATTTGCTGTGGTATTGTTAACAGTTGCTTTTGTGTTGTATTAGGCTTCTGGCCCAGATTTTTCAGTCTAGCTTAAAGATTTGGTGCCACTCCCAGTCCCACTTAGCTTCAAATAATCACCCACAGGCTATATTATTTTTAGGCTGATTGACGTAGGGCCATAATAGCAAGGAAACAATCTAGATGCCCCTCAACTGAGAAATGAATTAAAAAACTGTGGTACATCTACACAATGGAGTACTACACAGCAGTAAGAAAAAATGATATCCTAAAATTTGTAGGCAAAGGGATGGATTTAGAGAATATCCTCCTGAGCGAGGTCTCCCAAACTCAGAAAGATAAGCAGGGGATGAACTCATTCATTAGTGGACTTTAAACGAAAAGTAAAGCATACCCAAGCTGCAAACCACAACCACTGAACAGCTTGGGAGCTGAAAGTCCTTGGACCAGCACTTTGGAACCCATTCCCTCCAGAGGAACACCTGACCTAGTCTTGATGTTGGGGTGAGAAAAGCAGATTTGCCTGGGGTGGATGCTGAACTAAGCCACCTTGGAAACTTGGGACCTCCTGCTCTTGCTGGGGATGAGATAAAGAGATGGGGAGAAGAGAGAGTAACTGACAAGGGTAGGAGAGGGAAGGGAGTTTGTACAAGGGGATACATGGATAAAAATACAACTTTATTCATAATAAAAAATATGTTACACTGAACATGACCAACAAGCTTCCAAATATTTAGAGACAGACTTGAAATGCATACTCTAATCTATTTCATATTAAGCATTTTTAGACACTGTCTTTGCTTTTAATTATTATTTAGTTCTAACATTTACATCAAATGGTTTTTGGTCATGGCTCTGTCTTTTAAGGAATCTAAACTATAAAGCATTGCCCTGTGTCTTTGCCCAGAGTTTTCTGAGGCTAATATCTGAGACATCAGTGCAAAGCTTTGTCTTTTCTTTTCCAGGATTGGAAACATAATAATATAATTAAATGAAGATTTACCTCTGGTCACAGAAAGAGTTAAAGTTGTTTTAAGTTACAGATGGACACCTAGGGGCAGTATTCCTATAGGAAAAATATAACATTTTCTCCAATCGGTTCCCTTTCTTTAATCTTGTTGGCCTCTAATGCTCCCTAGAAGACAGAATGAATGGAAGAAGGAAAATAAGTGTATTTCTCTGACATGGTCCACATGAATAACCAGTAAAATACAAATGTGAATATAGATTGCATGTGCCTGTATAACTAGTCAGTACATATATGCAGTAATTAGTGATAGAGTATTAAAATAGCTTTAAAAATAAATTAACATTTGATGGATAGATATTAAAATAATGAGGAAAATGTGGACTATAAAAGATTATAAATACATATAATAGATAATTCACATTTTAGTTGGGTAATTGAAGCAAACTCTTATCTATATTGAGTGGTTGATTGTAAAATTTTCTTAAGTTCCAGAAAGAGTCAACTCTTGATTTTAAAATTTAAAACAGGGACAATCACCTACTTTTTACCCCATAGAAGAAACCCATACTACAGTCATATGGGCTATCTGCTATAATTTTAATGTTTTACTCAGTCTGTCATAGGAAATGAACTTTCAGTAACAGATCACCCAATCCTTTGATGCACAAATATCAAAGATTTCTAAAAGTTTCCTCTGAGAAAGATAATTGGCCCCAGAGTCAACATGCATGATAACATGTAAGGGAAGATTACGGTTTTTGTCTTCATGGCTCTGTGTCTCTCAGCAGTTTATATCTGCTACTACTTTTTCTGGACTCTGGAAATCAGGTATCAAATGCAAGCATGCATCTATTGTCTTGCCCCACACTCATATTAAGAATGCATCAATGTACATTACATTCTCTCTTGATCTACATACTCACTTACGAAAATCAATTTTAAACTTTGTTTTGTTATATAATATTTCTATATAAATTGGGGGTATAATATTTTAATACTTACATAAAATGTACAATGATGAACTAGGGTACTTAGCATTTCCATGTATGCAAACATTAAGATTTTCTATGTATTCCAACCTTATGACTCTTCTAGGTATTTTAGGTAAGAATCATTATGGAATTCTTGTTTACACTACTTAAGTGTAAATTGCAGAGAAATTTTATCTTCCAGTTCATCCATTCCTTCCTCTTTCCCTCTAACTTTTCTAGACTCTAGTCACAATCATTCCATTATTTTCTTCTATGTTATTATTTTTGTAGATTCTATAAATGAGAGAAAATATGATATTTATATTTACGAGTGTAAGTTATTTCATTTAAAATAATGTCACTGAGTTGGTCCATGTTAATCACAAATTATGCTATTTCATTTTTAGGTGTGGAGAATATTTATTAGTCTTTGTACTGAAGTTTACTTGTACACTCAGCAGTTGATGGGCAATGAGCTGATTGTAAACCACATAGAAATAAACATGGGGTATAGGTGTTTCTTCATCAGACTAACTTCATTTCCTTTGGAATTGGAATCAGCCATGACTGATCAGCAAAAGTGTTAGTTCACATGGAAGGTTATCTGGTATAGTATGGCCTTGGGACTAATAGGTTGATATGCCTAGATATATCCTGTGATGATATTGGTAGACTGCATGGAAGGTCTACTTTAGTTTTCCTTTGCACTTTCATTTCCATTTCCCATAATGTCTGCTCTAGTTTGCATTTTCACCAAGATCACACTAGTTAAACATTCTCTGTATCCTTCCTAGTATTCTTTCACTCTTATTTATGTTCTTATAATGATAATTCTTACTGGGGTTTGTTATTGTGGGCTTCTTTTAGATTTCATTGATAACTAGTGATATTGAGCATTATTTTCTTTACTTGTCTCTCTCTCTTTCTCTCCACACACACACACATGCAAACCCACACATGCATATTATATATGTGCATATATATGCCTATTAGGATCATTTTTTCTATTTTAAAATTAAACTATTTGGGTTTTCTGTCTTTACACTTTTGTATTTTTTTAATCTGTTGAACTCTTTTGAATTTCTTATAAACACTTAAATACAGATACACAATATCTTGGTGTAAAATAAAGCAGAAATAAATGAATACACAGGGATAGATCCTAGAAAAATGTAAGGGACAGAAGGCATTCACAGCAAATTAATTAAATAAGATGACAAATTCACTGGCACTCTGTGAGTGAATTGAAATTAATAGAGAAATGTACATAGATAAGAAAAATTATTTTGATAATGCTATTTGTTTTCCTCAAATCTATTTTCCAGACTTCAGTATTCTGAGGTGAACTGCTGCTACTCTTGATTCCCCACTAAGCACCTTCTACTTTAACTGGATCAGCACAAGACAACCCTGCAGGGATCTAGAGGGAGGGGAAAGCAACCCATCCTGCCATGTCATCTGTATTTTTTCCCAGGCTTCTAATGAATGCACTTTCCACCAGGTAATTCTCTAATAGCAAGGACTCATACTGGATTCAGTGCAATTTATATCCTCATCCCTTTAAGCTTGGGAATAGTTATAGTGGTTGGATTTCTGGTCTCAGGTATTTTGGCAACCTTTGTGAGGTTCCTAAGTCCTGCTTGCACTGTCAAATTATTTTCCAGCAAAGCCTATGCCATTGAACTGCCAATAAATTTTCTCTTTCTGTTACATATCTCCATTGGTCACAATAGCTATTACACACTGAGACACAAAGGAAAATGGCTTTTACAGAGAATGACAAGCACCTGTAGTGTGTGCTGCCCACTTTGCAGACAGAACAGAGAAGCACCTTCTTTGTATTTTAGAAACTATGTTATTGGGTCTGTGTGAATACTTCTGTGCTCACAGGCTAGTTCACAGGAGACTAGGACCAAAAAGCCCTCTTCAGTGGGCTTATTCTGTGCTCTAAGCTTCCCTATTATTTGGACAATATGATTCCGTCATTCTAATGGTAAACAACTATCTGAGGCTGACAGAGATACTGTCAAATCTTGTATTTAGTCCTCAGGAGATAACTATGCTTCATATATCTAGTGATTTTTGAAGAAAAATCAAATCTTCTTTCACATACTCTTTTGTCTTTAAACAGCCTGACTGGCACTGTGTCTAGGATATTCTGGATAATGGAATATTAGGTATCTATGTGTTTGAGTAATTCATTACTGACTGGGTGCTACCTAAATTATCAAATGTTTAAGATGTATATTGCAAAGGTTTGAATAGGAATACCCCCACCATATACCTGTGTGTTGAATATTTATTCCATAGGGAATGCCACTATTAGGAGGTGTAGCTTTATTAGAGTAGGAGTGGCTTTACTGGAGGAAGTGTGTTACTAGATGGTGGGCTTTGTGGTCAAAGAAGTTCAAGCCAGTTGACTTCTTACTGTCTGAGGATCTAGATATAGAACTCTCAGCTTCTTCTCCAGCACCATGTCTTCCTGCATGCAGCCATGTTCCCACCAGGGTGAAAATTGATTAAGTTCTGAACTGTAATCTAGCCTCAAATTAAATATTTTCCTTTATAAGACTTGCCATTGTCATGGTGTGTCTTCAGAGCAATAAAACTCTAAGACATTTGTGTAGATTTGCAGATCATTATGAAATGGAAGGTTCCTGAGCTGATGATAAGGGATTGTTTTCTAGCACAAGAGCCATTTCACTGTTTGTGACTCTATATTACCTCCTCAAGTAGAATGTGGTGGCTTGTACTTTAGTATCATCACTTAAAGGACTAATGCAGAGGAATTGTCAGTTTCAGGCCATCATAGGCTACATAAGTTTCAGGTCAGCATGCACTACAGGATGACCTCACCCCCACCCCAAATGATGTATGTCTACAAAGAAATAGATACACATGGAGTTGGGGTAGTTCAGTGGTAGACCACTTGTCTAGCAGGAGCAAAGCAATAGGTTCATTTCTAGCACTGGAAAACAATACTAATCTTCTCATGAATATTGGGCACACATTTAAGAAAGTTGTTTGTAATCTCAGTGCTTCTACATGTGTCACCCCAAAGAATACAGCCTTTATTGCTAAAACATCTCATTGACCAGGGACTCATTTCAAGCTGAAGAATAATTACCACAGATTACTGATTCTAAAATTCATATGTCCTATCACCAGTCAGTAACTTGTCTAAATGATAGAATGGCTTCCCAAAGGTCCAACTCTTAATAACATATTGGATACACTATTGTTTAAAATGGTAGTACTGGCAAAACATTATGCATTAGCCAATAACTATAATGCCATATGCTTCAAAGCACCAAAGCACAGGTTTAAAAAGAGAGATGTGAAGTCTAGAAGGACTTATCTCAATATTAGGCCAATAATATATCTAATATTGTTCTTATTGGCCTTGTTGGGTCAGGCTTTCAAGGTAAGAAAATTTATGCCATCAAAAGTATGTGTCCATTAAATTAGGTTATGGACACATTCCCTTTCTGTCTTTACCTACTGATCTCATTGACCTGACTGGCAACAAATAATTTTATTATACTGGCTGGAGTAATTAATTTTGAATAATAAGACAAAGCTGGGCAGGAAGTATTGGTTAGAAGCCAGGAGATTCCCTTTGGAGCTTTTTAGCATTTACATGCCTTATAAAAATAGTCATCAAGAACCCACAGCCAGCAAATTCAGGATACTCAAAAGAGGTGGTTCTATTTGAAAGTTTAGGGTTATCTTAAGACATAAAATTTCTCTCATTCAAAAACTTGGGAAAGTATGATTTTATTATGAAAGAGCTGATGGAGAATTGGAAAATCTGATAATCAAATTTGGCCTCAAAAGCAGAAACAATCAACCAAGTAACATGTTAATGAGTATTTATTTCCTCACACAGTCTTTGTATAAAAAGTTTTGTTGTTAAGTAGTACTAAATCTACATGCTTGTAGAAAATGTTATGAATTGCTGATATTTTGCCAGGGTTTAGGTGGCTAGTACAGTTGTCTTTTTTCCATGTGATTTTTTTTTTTTTTAAATCAAGGCAAATGATAGGAATGGATGTTGAGCAAAATGTCCTGTTCTGGTAAATTTTGTTTGCTTTTCTAGATTTATTTTCTTTTGTTGAAAATGTTTTGTGCTCATAAATGCAGATACATGATTCTGGTATCTCCAAGATTCCTGCATATGCTGTATTTCAGCACAGAGCACTCAGTGGGAAGTTATTGTGAGGATTTCTTTTCTGTCTCGCTCATGGCCTGGTACTGTGCTTGTACTGAGAACTGTGCCTCTCATAACTGAAACCTTTGCAGAGAGACCTATCCACACAACTCCTGTATCTGCCAGCCTTCTAAACCACTTACTTTACTGTCAATTCTTACAGTTGCCTCCGTCTTGTTCTTTCTCACTTTACAACTATTTTAAAAATTCCTTTATTCCTTCATCCATCTCTGCAAATTGACCATGATCTGTAGAGTTAGATTTCTGAGAGGATTTGTGATTTCTTCTTAGTAACTAGGTCAGTAATTTATTGTTTATAAGATATATATCTAATAAGAATAAACTCAAATATTTGAAAATAAAGCTTTGGGTGAAAACACAGTCCATAAAGCTAAAACATGCTCAGAGATTTGATTCAGCAATGAAAATAGTGCTAGGCTTGCAGAGGACAAAAAGTCCAGATCCCAGCCCTTATGTCAGGCAGGATACAACCACATGTAACTTCTGATACATAAAATCTGATACCCTCTTTTGACCTCCATGGGTACCACACACATGTGCAGACTCACACACAAAAACATGTATTGACACTATTCAAATCAAAAATAAAGATTTAAAAATTAAAGTCAAGTAGCACACACCAAATAAATAATCTATTGCCAATAATAGTGGGGCAATAAAAGATGCTTTATGTTATATATTATAATAAGATGCAAAGTTTTATTAACTATTATTATTATTACAGATGTTTTGCCTGCACCTATGTCTCTGTACTACATGTGTTCAATGCCTGAAGAGACCAGAAGAGATCTTGGAACTAGAGTTACAGATGGTTGTGAACTGCTGTGCAGGTGCTAGGAATTCAACCTGGGTACTCAGAATGAGAAGTCAGTAATCTTGGCCACTGACCCATCTATCAAGTCCCATGTCTAAGCAGTTTTAAGTAAATGCCAGGAAGTAAAGAGAGATTATTTTCCAAAAGGAAATTAATAATGCTTTCTTGTTTGCTCAGAGAACCTCAGATAAGAAAAACGTATGTGAAATTAAGGAAGATAAGAGTAACTGAGAGGTAAGTTACGTTATACATAATTACTCTGTTCCTCAGAATAATAGCAAAAGTGGATAGATATTAACTGTCATGCACAGCCTCACCAGCAAGGAATACGCAACACCGGATCCTTCTCTTTGCAGTTTATTCGGGCCTTTAATTATCTTCTTGTCTCTCACTCACTCACTCACTCACTCTCACTCTCAGACATATGACAAACGACCACTCTCTCACAAACGATGAACGACGAACAACCCTGGGGGGAAGTCCTCTCGTGGCTAAATACCCTCTGGGCCTCCAATCCCGGTAAGCCACGTGGACATTGCCCATAGGTCCTGAGGCGCCGGAAGCAAGCCACCATCCTTGCCTACAGCCAATAAGGAGTTGTTTACTCCCGAGAGCACTCACCATCCCATCAGGAAGGTGGAAGGCAGAAACCAGCACCACCTTTAGGGCGTGGTACAATGCAGCTCCCTACAATTAACCTTAAAGAAGTTTGTTGAATAATCAATTAGAAATGAAATTCCCACATCTCACAGAAAGCAAGCATTTCCCATATAGCAGCTAATGTGAACCTTGCTTTCTCAGAGTTGTGAGTAGGATGAGTTCACATGATAAAGCACCTGCAACTATTAAAGAGATTAATGTGAAAGAGAAACCTCCTTATGTGCTTTAGGACAGGAAAGGCACCCTGACTATCAAAGTGTCAGACTGAGAGGGTCAAGGAGTCTGTAGTTTCAGAGACCAGCTATTGTTGGTCAATGTGTGGCAGAGTGATAATCCCTACAAGCAGTGCCTGAGAGGTCACTCTATGATTTGTGACAATAAAGCTTAAATTGCAAAGAAGAGTCCAGAATGTTAGAGATCTCAGAGCCCTGGACTACTGCGAAGGAAAACTACAGGAATCTCTGGAGTGGAGCTGGCCCAGGAGAGAGACTAGGAGTGCTTCAGGCAACAGAGTTTGGGGGCATGGCTTCCTAAGGCCTTTAGAAATAAAATGATTCCATCATGAGAACCAGATACTAGACATGGCATTGCTTAGCTGGGTTTCTGTCTTCAGTTTATTTTTATTTATTTATTTATTTATTTATTTATTTATTTATTTATTTATTTTGCTATACTGTTTGCCTTTGAAACCAGAATGTGTACTCTAAGACTTTACATAGAGGTGTGTGTAATTTGTATTTTTTATTAGAGTTTACAACTGATTTTAGATTATTAAAGTGTCAGAACTGTTAAGTATGGACACTTTTAAAACTGGATTGGAACATGGTCATGATTCTATGAGGACAGATGTAGGCTGGGAATGAATGTGACATGTCTGAATGCCAAGTTAACAAGAATTATAAGCTGTGATGGCTTGTGTTAACTAACAATTTGGTAGACTAGAGGGTGACCTGGGAGATGGGCTTCTGGGGATGCCTATGCAGGACTCCTTGGTCACATGAACTGGAGTGGGAAGGTCCATCTCTCTAGAGTCAGATCTATTCCCTGGTCTGAGATTATGGGCTGTCTACACTACAGAGTGGGGGTACATTCCGGCATTCACTCTTCTCTTCTTTTGACTGTGAACATGATGGAACCAGTGGCTTCTAGCTTCTTCCGTTTCAGCTTTGCCACCATGGCCATGGAAAGCCAAAAAATCCACCCTTTCCCTATTAAGTGGCTTTCCTCTTGGGATTTCATCACAGCGACAGCACGGAGATGAAACATTAGTCTTTCAGGAATATTTCTCTGCCTTCACTGTTATGGTTTGTGTAATAGGTTCTTAAGTCTGATACCCTAAGTATCCACCCCCAAAGGTTTCCAAACCTTTTGAATTTTCATCTGAATTTTAGAATATACTACATTTTTAAAAGTATTCAAGCTCCTTGAAATTGATTAGTATTATAACCAATGGTCCAGTTTAGATGATTAGACACTTTTATAATTCAATTTTCAGTTCACGAACCTATCACATAACTACATTTATACATGTTTTATATAAAGCAGCACTTTATATATATAGACTTTTCATGCATTTGATTAAAGGTATGCAAAAGTGTTTGATGTTATTCTAAGTGATATCATTTTGTATTTTAATCTCCCATGTGTTATAGAAAGAAATGAAAGTTTTACATTGCTTTTATACCTGAAGCTACATTAAATTGTGTTATCAGTTCTAATAATTAAATAGAGAGATTTTCTTTTGGGCTTTGCATGACCACAATTATGTGTATAGCTTGTAAATGGAAATGGCATTTTGCCCTTCAGAGTCTTTATTCTTTAGCTCTCTGCCTCATTACATGGGATATTAATAGAACAGAATGAAATGGGAGGGAAGTGATGGGAATAAGTAATTTAGCCCAATTTCTCTCTCTCTCTCTGTCTCTCTCTCTCTGTCTCTCTCTCTCTGTCTCTCTCTCTCTCTCTCTCTCTCTCTCTCTCTCTCTCTCTTTGTGTGTGTGTGTCTGGTGTGGTAGGTTATGAAATTATTTAACAATTCACAATTAAGAAATTTTTGTTTTTGTTTGCTTTTACTGGAAGCTCTTTTCTCAATTTAAATGTATGGTATTTAGTACATGTCTGCCTTTGTGTATCCATTTGAAAGCCAGGGGTTCCATTATGTATCCTCTTCTATAAGTTTGTACATTACTTTGTATTAGATATTTGAGAGTCTTGAAGATCATTTTTTTGAAAATTTTCAAATTCGAAAAAAAATTTCAAAACATATTTTGAAAATTTTCACGTCTTACAATTCTTCCTACATCCCTGCTTCCCAGTCACCCAACCTTGTGTCATTAAAAAAAAATGTTTCAAGACGAATTAGTGCTGTTCAAATGTTTTTGAATGTGCAGACTTAACACTAAAGCATGGTTAACTTACCAGGACCTAAGCTCTTAGAAAACACTTTATCTTCCCTCCCCAGTATTAAGTTTCAATCCTGGAGCAAAGGGTTAAGGTACCTATTTTATACATCAAAGCAGAAATGACAGCAAGATCCTCACTGCATCCCTTTGTCCCAACCTGATACAGGGCCCTTCTAGCTAGCCTACCAAGCCCTCATTCAGAACTTCTCCAGTCCAAGGGGCTGGGATGCTCTTCCTAAATATTACAACCATTTGGATTGCCTGCCCATTTTGTACTTTTGGGTCTCCTGACTGTCACACTTGGTCCCCTCTTTCACCTCTCCCTCACCGTGCTCCCCCCCTTCACATGGCACAGTTCAGTCTGGCTATGTCCACTTTGGGTTCTCCCAGATGGTCCTTTCTTTAATTCTGGCTAAACTCTTCCACATATCTACAACAAAATTTCTCTTCCACCATTCATAGAGGCAGACACTTGTCCTTTCCTTTTTATTCCTTTTAATTCATGTAGTGGCAGAACTGAATGAAGGAATGACATCCATTAGCTCCCTTCTGGGGAACTCAGCCATTCTGAACCAAGCTGCTGATTTCACTCTCCTAAGGTATGTGCGATCTTTGTTTATATTGACTTCTGCCAGTCACAAAATTGGGTTTCAAATTCTAGAGTCTGATCTTCAGCTACTGCTTCCCTCTACTGGCTTTCTATCAGCTTTCTCTCACCTCTCTGGGCTCTGACCTGCCCCTCTCCTTCTCTATTGGATAAGAGTTATCCTGAGCCATACCTGTGTACCAGGAAGCTCCTCTACCCTTATCCCCTACTGAGCTCCAATCACAAGGACAAGAGATGCTTTTCCTCTGTGATTTAAAACATTTTTCTCTCTGACAAGTTTATCACTCTGATTGGGGACACCTGGGGCAGAATTCTTTTCACTATGCCACTATGCCACTTTACTCATCACAGATACTTATACCTTTTGGCTCTGGCCCACTACACCCATCTGGATCTCTTTACCTCCCTCTCCCCCAAAGTCTCTTATCTTGAAGGTTCTACTTTCTACTCTTAAGTCTTTTATTTCTATGATTTCTTTGTGCTCTGCTTTCAAAGTAAATAAATAATCTCTTAAGAGTATGCAGTAAATACTTCTCTTGGTGTTTGTGAGTTGTTTATTAGGTGTGGTTAAATAGTGTGGTCGCAGTTTGAAGCCTAATTTAACCAGGTGACAACTATTAATTGCCCACAGCTCCATGGCTAGGGGAAGGACTTCACACCTACTTCCTCTTTCCATGCTATGATTTGGTTTGGATTGGACTTGTCTGGATCTTATGTATCTTTAAGAGGATGCAGAGAAAAGGGAACATTCTGGTGGGAGATCAATCTGGTACAGACACCCTGAAAATCAGTATGGTGATTTCTCAGCAAATTGAGAATCTACTCAATATTCTTAAGATCTTAAGACTCAATGATACCACTATTTGACATAGACCTAAGGGATGCTCAGTCATACCACAAAGGATACTTGCTCAACTATGTTTATAACAGCATTATTCATAACAGCAAGAATCCAGAATTGACCTAGATGCCTCTCAACTAAAAAATGGATAAAGAAAATGTGGTACATTTACACAATGGAGTATTATTCAGCTGAAAAAAACCCCACCAAAAAACAACAATGAAATTTGCAAGCAAATGTATGAAAATAACATCTTGAATGAGGTAACCCAGACTCAGAAAGACAAACATGGTATGTACTCACTCATAAGTGGATATCAGGTGTAAAGCAAAAGAATAATGAGACTATAACTCAAAGCTCCAGAGAAGCCAGCTAACAAAAAGTACCCTAAAAAGGGCACATGGATCGCTCTTGGAAGGGGAAATAAATGAGATTTCTTGAGTAACCAGACTCGTGACTACTCTGTCATCATAAAGCTTTCATCCAGTAACTGATGAAAACTGATGCAGAGATCCATAGTTAAAGAGTCCAGTCAAAGAGAGGAAAGATGTAGTATATGGTCAAGGGGTCAAGATCATGCTTGGGAAATCTACAGAGACAACTGAACCAAGCTGAGTAGAACTCATGAACTTTAGACTGACTGTTGTGGAGCCTGCATGGGACCGAACTAGGCCCTCTGCATATGGAAGACAGTTTGTGTAGCCTGGACTGTTTGAGGGCCCCTGGTAGTAGGATCAGAATTTATTCCTTTATTGAGCCCATTACCTATAGAGGTACACCTTGCATGGCTTTGATGCAGCAGGAAAGAGCTTGGTCCTGCCTCAATTGATGGCAAAGTACCAGGCTTTGATGACCCCTATGGGAGGCCTTACCCTTTGGGAGGAAGGAATGAGGGTTGGGGACAGGGAACAGCTGGGTAGGGAGCGGGAGGGAGGAGAGGGGGATTTGTGGTTGGCATGTAAAATAAAAAAAGAGCAAAAGAGCATATGTGCAGCTGCCCTGCTGTGTCCAGAAGATGGCCTCTTGTAGCCATCCCATGACCACTGGCTCATTTACTCTTTCTGCCCCTTTTAAAAAAGTCACCCCTGAAACCTATGGAGGAGACAGTGAGGTATAGATGGCCCTTTGAGGGTTGAGCCCTCTTCAGTGTCTTATAATCTGTGCCTTGGTCACTTGAGGGTCTTTGTGTTAATTACCCTCTACTACAAACAAGCTGCTCAGGTAAGGGGAGAGGTATGTACTGATCTATGGGTTTATTAGGAGTCACTTTAACACTATGTCTGTTTAACATCATTATAATAGTCTGATCCTTCCTTAAGGCCTATGACTTGTCTAGCCAAAGATTCTTAATCTTATAAAGGTACCAGGTATGGGTTTCATCTTGGGTAGTAAGATTTAGACTCAATTCAAAGGTGTTTGAATACATCCAGGATGTCCACTCCCTTATCGCACCAGTTGGCATGCATTGCCAGGCCAGTTGTTGTTGTAGCTCACAGAGTTCACAGCTGGGTTTCACTAATAATTTTCTCTTGAATACAAGGATTCTCACTGAACCAGGAGGTGAACTAGACAGCAAGCTCTGGAAGTTTTTCCTAGTCCACAAACTGCTTCCAGAGAGGGTTCCAGAAACATACCACCACACCCAGATACTATGTGAGTTCTGGGGTCTGAACTCATCACATCTTTAGTCTGTTCTCTAAGTGATCTTAGTCATAGAGTCTTCTAACCAGCTCTTTCTTCTATCAAAGATGATGTTTGTCAAACTAAAAAACAAAATAAAAGCAGGCCAGTTTCAATTTGCTGTGATTTCTGTGAATTGTTTTACAATTCTAGTACATATCATTCCCCATAGGATTTTGAAAATCATCTAGGTTTTTTTTGGTGTTTATTTATGTTTGATACAGTTGGGCAAGAAGGACACTAACATCTGAAGCAGGAGAACAGCAGTGGTCACTTTCTATTCTTCCTGAGGTTTTCAAATGTGACCAGTGTGGTGTGGACTGAGCTGCTCAGGACTTGGCCCGCTCTTTTTCTAAATCACATCAATTTGCCAAACTTCTTCCTGTATCCCTGAATGAATCAAGTCAAATCCCTGTAACCACACACATCTTCCTACAAACAAAAGAAAATTGTTCAAATCAAATTTGACTCCTTGTAATTCTTCAGTCTTAAATTTTCCTTACAGTTCTGCTATAAAAAGAAAAGTATTATTCTATATTAAAACAAACAAGAAAACAAACTTAAAATGGGTTACTTAATTTATTTGGAAAACATTTTCCTTATCTTTTTATAGTTTCTGAAGTTTGATTTTCTTTTTTTGTGTGTCACCATGTTGGATTTTTATAGCAAAATGGTGTTGGATTTAGGAAATGTGGTAAAAGCTTACTGTGCTTTTTATCCTCAGTGATTTTCAAACTGTTATTACATTATCATTTTTTTTTGCTTTGGAGAACTGTCTTATATTTAAAATTTCTGTGGGTTTTTCATTGTTTGATATTTTCATATGTGAATCTAATGTGTTTCAATCAAACCCACCCGATTCCTTTCTCTTTCTTTCTCTCTCTCTCTCTCCTGGAGCATGTGTAGCCTCCTGACAGCTGTGTTCCCGAAGTACACTGATTCTCCCTTTCTTAGCAACTCACGTTGTCTATAACTCTGCAATAGGGTAGGATTCCTGAGTTTCTCCTACACTCCTGCTGAGATGTTGGCTGACTTGATTGTGTGTAGATCTGGTGTATTCAGTCACAGTCACTTCAAGTCCATGTATACAATGCCAGGTATAGTGACTTATACCAGTAGAATATGCTGAGAAGGCATCAGGATGATCATACATTCATTTTGTTACACTCACTAATTATTGAAGAAACCACAGGGAAATTCCAAACTTAAATATCCTGTATGTTTAATTACATAAAGATATATTAGATGAACACTGGCAGTCCTGAGCATGGTACTGTGACCCAGGCTCTATACCTCCCACCTCATTTCCTTTGTTTATCTTTGTCCTGTCTTGGTCATTCAGTGTGGCTTGCCATATGCTGATTTAACTTGACTCTGTAGTTGGGTCTTTGTCAGAATAACACATAAATGGAATAATGCAGCCTGCAGCCTTTTATCATTTATAAATTTAAAGTAAGTTCTTCTGCTTTTAAAGTTTCTTTTGTGAAAATCAGTCATGTTAACAAATAAGATACATATCTACCAGATGTTTCATTGACTGGTCATAGCAGAATGTTGTGCATCTGACTTATTTTCAGATGCAAGTAATGTGAGAGCAATTACATAGTCATCTCCTATTCCTGAACTTTTGTTCCTCCCATTTTTCAGAGTGAAATAATTGGAAAGGATCTGTTTTCTTGGATGTAAGAAGGCATTCACATAATACAAAATAGTTCAAGTGTTCCCATAGTGACTTTAGAATTTGGGCTTATGTTACAAAGCATGGATGTTATGTTATATCATATACCTGTTAGCATATTATACTTGCAGTTTTCTTTTAAATTTTGCATTTTTCTATATATGAAAAATTTAAATTTATATATATCATATATATCATAAGGCATATCTTAAAACAATATGTATATGTGTTTATAAATATATGTTCTATAAAATTATGCTGACCATCTTTTTATGTGCTTATTAGCTATTTTTATACATTCTTTCTTTCCTTTTAAGCTTTTAAATACAAATGTGAGCTTTTATCTTCTCTTAGTGATTTACATCTTGAGTACATAAAACAATGAAAAGATTTATTAAAATACATCAACTTGGACTGGGGTCCCCTGGCAGCATGTATGAGAGAAATGACTGTGCCAGAGCTGTTGATCTGGTGATCTGAGGACGAATTGGGTCTGCTGGGTCTTTAAAAAAATGTGTCATTTTGTGGACCAGGTTTACAAAGACACAATTGATGTTTAGCCATAACTGTTGGCCCTATGTTAAAATATCAGCTTCAGGAGGCAAGTCATGTCACCCGAGAATATACTTGTTTCCAGAGCTGATTTGATTTTCCACATTCCTCATATCCTGCCATGTACCTGTTTTCAGCAATCACTGGCTATCTCTGCTCTGAAGTCAGGATCTCAAGTGCATTTCCCTCCATTTTCTTGGACTCATAACATATGTGATGCCTACGTAAAACAGCAAAGTCAGCTAAAATTTAACGTTTTTTAAAATTAGATTATGCAGGAACACTTATTGCATACGATTTTAGACCATCACATTACTAATGTGCTTCTATAGCCCATAGATTTACAGTCTGCGATCTCACAAAATAGAAAGTCCCAGAACATTTGTGAAATTCATTGCACATCATGATTGGTGATGTTCTTGATGAGAAATTCTCCAATGTCTTTTAGATTCTCGTACCAAGAGGGCTCACCTTTATTCTCGAGAAAGATGTTCAGCAGATTACAGTTTTAAAAAGGCAAAGACTGCATTGCATTAAGTCCTCTGAACTTCCCCCTGTAATCCACAGCAATACAAGCTGATCTTTCAGAAAACCTCAAGCACTCCTGCTGTATTGTGTCCCTCAATGGTATGTACCAGTGATAAATGTATTTCCCTCTTCTTGATTTAACTATTTGATTTGAAATGTGACTATTTCATTAATACATAGAATGCTTAAGTCAGAAATTTCAAATTTCTCTCATGTGCTTAGACTCTGATGACATTCCTCTGCTCAGAGCACAGTAATTACTTTGAGAAATCAGCTATTCCAAGGTAACTGGGCAGTTAAAATATTTTATCAGGTAAATTACCAGTCACCATCAACATTCATCAGGGACTCATTTGAATTTTATTACAGGTTGACATTTACTTATTTGCCCAATTTGAAAAATTATAACTGTTGTACAATTGCCCCAGGTTGCAACTATAGAAAATAAGCACACTAATCACATTAATTATCATAAATAAAAGGTTATCAAAGAGCTGCTAGTAATAGCAATATAATGCTTTAAAAGCAACTTACAGTGTTCTTAATCATACCTTAAAGTCATATACAGTGTTGCAATTTCAAGAGTTTTAACTTTTGATAGTTCAAATCTTTGCCAGAGTACATTCTTGATACTATTTTAGAAATAAGAAAAGCCCAATAAACATCTAAATTCAATAAACATCTATAGTCAAAGACCACATTCCAGGACCCTTAGCCTTCACTTTGTTTCCACATTTCATAATCAAAACTAGATTATCATTGACCTTCTGTGTTCTGGCCTACCACCACATCCACAAACCTAAATTCAAAACTACATCATGCCTCACAGTACCAATCTGGTCTTTATATTTACAATAATATTTTCCCCATAAAGTACTTGTAATGTATCCCAAATGACTTTAAGAATATGAAATATTCTTTGTTTTGCTTAAAGTAATTTGAGCATTTCCAATGCTCTAAAAAGCTATCAAAATGATTCTGTTATTGGACCCGTGCCATCTGATCTCAGCTACAGTGGTATCTCCTATCTCTCTTTTTATTACAAATCCTTATCACTCTGTCTACATCCCTTAGCAATTTTTGGATTATTGAGCATTTTTCAAGGTGGACTTTCTTTCATACTTGGCCTATTTGTTATGTTCAGTTTTCAGATTTTCGCATAACTTTAGTTTTCTTCAAAGAGATGTCACTCAGACACTGAGCCTACCCCTTCTTTTCTCTCACATAGCCTAGCCTGATATCATTGTTCTTCCTGCTATTTGTATGGCATCTTTCTCTACTAATAGAATTGTTACCAGCATACCTGCTTACTTGCTTGTGGAGCAGAATCTCTTATGTATTGCAAGAGCCACTGCAGCAAAAATCATATGTATGTTCCTTATTGTGTATGTTAGATGCCGAGCATTCTCCACTCTTCACAGATTCAGTTCACTGTTCCTATAGACACCACAGATTTGACCCAAACACCTCATTATCTATAAATTTCTCTATGCCTTTATCTTAGTTCACAATGGATGTCAGATAATGTCTTAAGAGGCAAATGTACACAAGAATTCAAGGCTAGAATTCAGCTAACTGACACAATGCCTCACTTCTGCATTGATGGCATCTGGTCAAGGTGTGGGTGAGGAAAGACTTGTCTTCTTTAACGGTCTGACCACAGGGACTTTAGTTATGCTCCAGTAAGTAAATGAGCAGCATGAATGGGCGGTTTTGTAAATAGGGAGATCATAAGAGTGGGTATGATTTTGAGAGGTCTGATATCTGAGTTTGATGGGGTGCATGATGTAAGAACACCAAATAATAAATATATATATAAATAAAATAGAAATACTATGATTAATATCAGGGTTTCACTGGCTTTATAAATTTTAAAGACTTTGTTTAATATTTAAGTTTTATGGAATTATATTTGTCTTAGTTTTTTAAGTTATAGTAGAATTCTGTAGTAAGTCCATATTGTGTTTATTTCTGTTATTGCTATTTTTTATTTTTAGTGTGGAGTATTTTGTTAGTATTTCAAGTAGGTTACAAAGCACGCATTTGTTAAAATCATTCATTGAATTTAGGTTCAATTTTAATATCTAAAAACTCACTAGTTTTTTCAGAATCTTCAGTCTATCAAAACAAATGTATAATGTATGTCCTTATGATTTTCTGGAATTTCATTCATATCTGTTATAATGTTTGTCTTTCAATTTCTAGTTTTATTGAAATAGGTCTTCTCTTTTTTGTTTAATTTGGTTAAGAATTTGCCAATTATGTTTAATCCTTAAAAATAAATTAGTTAATTAACTAAAAAAGAGGCAAATCAATCAGATGAACAAATCATGAAATGACTAAGTAAAATACCATACACAGATTTTAAATCTTTTACTGGGATAATCAGAAGACTCTTGCTGTATTTTCCCATTTCTGGTATGCTCAAGCCCACAATACATGTAATAGAAACTGGTCAACTTCTTATATACAATTTGTTGATGTATAGTTCTAAAAATATTTCATATTTATTAAATAAAAGCAATAAAGACACTTAACAGATCTCATGTATTTCCATGTCCTTAGTACTTTACTGATTCCAGGAAACTCAATTATATGAGTCCTTTTTCAGCTGTTTGCTTTATCTCTTGTAATTCTTGTCTTGCAGTCTTTACTGAATTCCCATCTGTAATTTCCTTCTCTGATCCCCACCATAGTATTAGAGTATCAATTTTCCAGGCTGACTCTAAGGTGGAGGCAAAAACATCTGATGCTATACTACCAGTCCACAAAGGGCATTTCCTTCATAAGCACTACCAGTCACACTGGACATTCCCTGCATAGGAACTACCAGTCCCCACAGGACATTCCCTGCATAGGAACTGTGAGTCCACACAAGGCATTCACTGCATGATCACTTTCTTTTCTATCCAAAAGGCAAATCAATTCTTGTAGGTCCCAGCAAAGAGTTGTTGCTGTTATTAGAGTTGAGCGCTATCCTCAATACTCATGATTCCCCCTTCATAGTGGAGCTAATTGCCAATGAAATAAAGACTATAATAAAGATGGAAGTTCCTTGTAAAATGTCTGGTTTAGAGATTTGAATTATTTTGTATTCATACTTGTGAAAGGTAAAAATATGCATTTCCCAACTTGTCTCTTTCTGACTGTGATGGTACAACACAAAGAAGGGAGTCTATGCAGCTTGGGCACACATCACTATCTGCTTTCTGATGATTCACAAGCCAGTATGCTGAATCGACATGTACTCAATCTGAAGAATATGTATTCTTCAAACTAATTTATTCCCCCCTCTTATTTTTGGGCAGTTCTAATAGCTAGAACTGCTTACCAAGTTGTGTCACCATGCACACAATATGAATTTGAGAATACATTATCCTCTACAACAAAGTAATGTGGTGCTTTAAAAATAAACATGATAGAGCTGGACTGTGCTATTTTAAAATAGGTAAAACATCAGTAAGATTAAACTATAACTAAAAAATAACAAATACAAAATATTCAATAGAAAAAATATAGTGTCTTTAATAAAGGGTGTTGGCATGGCTGGTTGGTAGTGTGTAGAAAAATGCAAATAGATCCAAACCTGTCACCCTGCACAAAACTCAAATCCAAGTGGATCAAAGACCTCAACATAAACCCAGCCACTCTGAACTTGATAGAACAAATATAAAGCATATTTTGTATGTCTAGAGTATTGATAAAAAATGACTATAGGAATTATTTTAAAGTTGTTTATTTTGAATAGTAAAAATTTAACACTTGAATATTTTTTAAGAAATGAGGTGGTAGTAATTTTAGTTGTTTAGTTTTTAACTTTATTAAGACTTGAGGAGGAAATTATATTATTTGAAGGTTGGAAGTACAAGAGAGTAGCTTTTAAAATTTAGGAGAGGACAGTGATAGTTATCTATTTGGACAGTTTTTTATGTCTTTTTTTGTGTAGTAGGAGTATTTATTATTTTATCTATAGATCTATGATATTTGATAAATTTTTTTTAGAAGTAGGGCACTTTTTGGAGAAATTGTTTTATTTTGTTTAGGCAGGTTTTGGCAGTTTTTTTGATTCATTATTTATTATGAATAAAGTCACATTTTCTGTCCGTGTTTATCCTTATTCAAGGACATTTCCCCCTCCCACCCCCTCAGGTCACTCTCTCTTCTCCACATCTCCCCATTTCCTCCCCAGCATGGGCAGGAGGATCCCAAGGTCCCGATATTGCTCAGTTCCACCTCCATTCCTGGCAGATCCAGTTTTCTCCCCCCAACACTGTTCTTTTGTTTGTTTGGACTGGACAGTATGTGTATTGTCAGTAGTTGAGGTAAGGGCAATTTTTTGTTTGACAGGTTATATAGTCTGCTAAGGAAGACAAACTCTTAGTGGAGTGTTTTTGATGTTTAATATTATCTTTGAAAAGAAATAGTGATGTTAGGAGTTGTCTTTTTATGGATGAATTTGGAATAATAAAATGTTAAATGTTATATTTTTATGCTGATGTTTGTTTATTTGATATATTTTAGTGTGTATCTAAGAAACTTAAATAATATGATTATTATATGACAAACTTAAGTAATGGTGATTTGTAGTTTTTATTATTTTAAAGGCTTTAGTTTATATTATAAAATTAGTTAACTTATAAATGGGTATATAATCTTTGAATGCTGACTTTTAGTATGACTATCATATAA
>PVIH01014828.1:0-52097 GCA_004025045.1 Sigmodon hispidus
CCCCGCCTTCCTGATGGCGAATGCTTCTAGTAATAATTAACTCCATCCATGGGATGTGCTGAATTGACTAGCTTGCTTCCGTGTGCGTGGCCCTATGGTGAAGGCCCACGCGGCATTAGCTGAGTGAAGGACTTGAGCTTAAAACTGGCTGCACAGGTTGGGAGAGTAGGAAGAACTACTGCAAGGGGCTACTACTGCAGGAAGTATTTGTAACAATAAAGGACCTGGTCAATTACCACAGAAGAATCCTGGTGCTGTGTCTTTTCCTGCTGGACGGGATTGGGTGCGGCGCAATCTGGAGCAGAAATATCAACATTGTTGTGTGGTCTCTCCCTAAGGAAACTAACAAGTATCTATGCATTTAAAATATGGCACCAATAACAGTCAGAAATGATTCCATTTATGTCTAGTTTGGTGAATCAGTGAGTTTAATTAGGGTCAATTATATAACACTAGTGGGGTGTTATATACAGAAGCAGGAGCAACTTATGAGTGCCTGAACAGCTGAAGAAAATGCCTTGCTCAGCAACCATTAACACATTGTGTCTATTCAGGAAGAGGTCAGGTCTCCCTTTTCCAAGACAGACATTAATTGGCCCAATCTCTTGTGAATCTCATGCAGGTAATCAGGGCTCCTAAAAGTTAGAGGATAAGATTCACAACACTGTCCTCCTTCCTCCTGTTCTCACATCAGTTCAGCCCCTCTTCTGTAATACTCTCTAATGCTTGCAAGGGGTTATTTACATATCCCTTTTAGAGGTAATTGTTCAGAAATCTTTTTTTTTTTTTTTTTTTTTTAGTATTTTTTGACCAGTTATGAGTCTCTTTAGTAACTGATGTCCACTGCATATAGAAGTTAATTTGACCAAGGATGACAGCAGTAATACTTATGAATGTAAACATAAATGCTTAGAAGACAATTTGACAGACATATCACATCTACTTAGCAAAACAGTGATAGTTGTTTCCCTACTGGGGCTTAGGACCTTCCCAGCCATCAGCTTTTGACTGGACTCTTGAGTATCATACATTAATTCCCTTCTGATTGAGCCTCAAGGCCAATGAGTAAGTCATTAGGTATACCTATAGAAATCGTGATTGTACAAGTGGAAGTATCTTTCCTGGCATGCTGATAGTGTAGCATGCAGGATCTCTAGTGGGTAGAACTGCTGATGGTACTTCCTTCCCTAGCAGCTTCTGACACAGTGAAAATGAGCCAGCAAGTGGAGAGGCTTCCATCTCAACCTCAGCTTTGTTTCTCTGTGATCTGTAACCAAAGTCTGCAAGGTCTTCAGTAATAAATTAATATTGTCCAGTTTCAGTAGACAATCAACAGAAAAATCGATAGGATGTATTTTGGGGGTTGTCTTTAGGGACCTCCCTGGTTAATGATTTGTAGGAAGGCTGGGAATTTCATCTAATTACTTAGTGGTTTCTGGGAGCATCTTTGGGTTACTGCCTCTTCATCAGCCATACCTGCTTACTGAGAGAGCCTTGGCCTTAACATGATTTCTAACTGCAGTGTATTTTCTTGAAGACAAGAAATGTGCACATGCTTTTTGGGATGGTGGTGGTAGCGACAAGGCCTTTATCCCAGGACAGACTTAGTCTTTTTTACCTGCACCTTTATGTCAAAACTCTGGCCTTACACAAATCTTGTCACATTTAATTTTGAATGACACAAACAAGACCTTTTCTATTTCATAAAAACCGTTTTTCATTATGGGATTCAGCAGAGGCACAAAAGCACCATACCTAGTTCCTGCTGAATCAACCACTTTCTTAACCCTTCTGGGAACACAGTCCTACTTGGCCCAGTGAACTGGGCTTCAGACAGTGCCTCACTCATGATAAACTCTCTCAATGACACTATTCTTCCTCTCTTGATCCCTAACATCTGATATCTATAGATACCTCACCTGGAAATAACCAGGTGTTCCTCATATGGTCTCAGGTTATAAAACCTATGTCTTACTCAGTCTCCACACTTCAGCACTCAGACTGATTCTGTCTTCTTCTAAGTCCCACAGTCTACTGAGCTATGCTCTGAGAATCTACTATGTCTTGCTTCTTATCTAGTTTAAGCAGTTCAGGTGCAGAGTATTTTCTGATTATCAGTTTCCTGTACAGTTCCCATTTCTAACCCTACCTATATATTTTTCCATCCTACATATTAAAAGTCAGACATGAGTGACAGTCTGTCACTTCTACCTTATGCTCTTCCTTCTCACTATCATAGTTTCCACAAGGATTCAAATTTTCAAGAAGAGACATGTGTTTGCCAGCCTTTGTTGTCAGGTTGACTGCATCTAGAATCAGCTAAAACCCAAGCAGCTGAACACTCCTGTGAGAGATTTTCTTGACAGGATCATTGAAGGTGAAAAGACTCATCCTAAATCTGGGATCTACCTTCTCATGGAAGCCCACATTAAAGGACATAGAATAAGGAAGTTTACACTTTTGCCTGCTTGTCCTCACCCTGGAAAGTTCAAACATCCTGCTGAATTTCTTTACAGGCACTAAAACCTCCTTCTTTGGGATTCCAGTGTGGACCAGATGATCTATGTGGACTGAACAACTACCAGATAGAATCCTGGCTTTTTCATGGCAGGGTGTGTGTGTGTGTGTGTGTGTGTGTGTGTGTGTGTGTGTGTTAAACATCATTAGTCTAGCCAGGCCACAGCCTGTAAGACACCGTAATAAATCATATATAAATTTTAATGTTATATTCATTCTCTCAGTTCTGTTTCTCTAGAAAATTCTGACTAATGCATAGATTATTTAGGTTATTTAGCATAGATCTAATTTGTACTCTCTCCTTTGTGGTGGAATGTTCTCTGTATGCTGTAAATAAAGGACTGTTTTGGCCTATGTAGAGCACCGTAGAAGTGGGTAGAGAATCAGAGGACAGGCAGGTAGGAGAGTGGCCGAGTTAGTCAGTCTCCATCCGACCTCGAGAAGAAGAGTCATGTGAGGAATCCAGGTGAGCCACAGGCTGGGCCACGTGCATGTAGATGGATAGAAATGGGTTGATTTAAGATGAAAGAGCTAGCTAGTAATATGCATGAGACATGGGCCAAACAGTATGAAGTTAATATAAGTGTCTGATTCATTTCTTTGGCAGGCAAAAGCTGCCGCGGGCCAGGTACAGACCTCTCAGCCCAAATGGGCTGGGAAACTTTCTATAACACTCCTTTACATTTCCCAACCTCATGATAAGAAACAGTAAGCCAGCACTGTCTTTATCTCCTTTTCTTTTCACTTTTCCTGACAGTTCTGAGGTTAATGTAAAGGTTGATGTTCATGTGTCTTTTTGTTCTCATTGTTATTCCTCTTTTACCCAGACAAGCTGTTTAGGGGAAGCTCAACTTCAGTTGTATGCCCAGAGCTAGGATCATGCAACTGATATACAACCTGTCTAAGTAAGATCCTGTCCTATGTATGCTACTTTTAGGGACTGTAATAAATTATGTACTCCATCATCTATTTTGATGTTGGGAGCCAAAGTCTAACTTAGCCATATTTTATAAGTTAGCTCTTATAGCTAGCCGGCAGTCTTTACCCCAGATAGTCATTTGCCAGAAGGCTACGTCTCTATTGTTTGTAGCTAATCTATGACTCTTGTTAGTCTGGCTTGACTCTCTCAGTTTATCAGGTGACATCCTCCAGCCTTCTCCTGTAGCTCCTTTAGCTCAGCAGTTGACACCCTTCAGACCCTCAACAGATAACAGATAGATTTCCATATCAATTCTACCCTGTCTTACTTCCTCTCACAGGCCTGCCACATTCTCTTGTATTTCCCACCCCCTTTTCTCCCAGCTACCTGCATGGCAGAGATTCTGTATAAATATTGCTATAATAATAAAGCACAGAGGAGGACTTGAACAGAGAGATTTGTCTTGTCCTTCCATTCTTTCGTGTTCCTGCCTTCCATTTGATTCCTTCCCAGGTCTAGGTCCACGCTGAAAACCCTGCTGGTTGGAGAGATTTTGAAGACACCCTTATGCTCATATGATGGTGCTACATTCATGAAGAAGGTATGTCATTCCATAATACACAGCTGAAGACAGCCATCCTTTAGATAACGGGGCGTTAGTTGAATGTATTTTGCATATATCAAGTCCTAGCATGACAAAAAGTCATGCCTTTCTGTACCACATTGGGAAGAATGACCATATTGAGATTGTTTCCACAGATACCCCACCATTAGACAGCTTAGCTTCAGCAGAGGTACTCCAAGAACTCCACCCAAACTCATCTTTTGTTCTGTCATTTTTCATGCTGGGTACAAAATGTTATATGAACTTTATCTGGAAACACAAACATTTATTCACTTCATATAGGGTACCAATAACAGATTAAAGTGATCACAATATAACTTGGCTAGCTAATGAATTCATTATGATTAGCATAGATAAGTAAGAATATGTACTTACAAATGGTTATAGCACTGAAGGAAATGACTCTCTCCTAACAGTGAATCAATCACAAATCCTCAGAGTAACACTGACTGCCTCTATCCTTGCCTGTCCTCGAGGCAAGCCAATTTCATTCAGAGTCTGTGTGCAATCACAGTTACTAGGAGCTCAAGAGTGCACCAGCAGCTATATCATGACTAGAGCCTGGCATTGCATAAGTATCAACTAGGCCTTGTTATAAAGACAAACACATCTTATGAACTTATCAAAGCAGAGACATGGATGGGCTCTGTTCTAACTAGTCCACCAGTGTTTTTGTTTCATAGTAACATTTGGTCATCACTGAATCAGTGGAACACCCTGTGCAGGTAGAAAACATACACACACACAATATAGGATAGTGTGCATGTGTGTATAAGCACAACTGCCTATATATCATCTTACTCACAAAACTATATGTCTTATAATTCTCACAATAGTTTATAAGATGGGAATTATAAGTTATTGTCAAGAAAAAATCATCATAATAGGCATTTTAAGTGACACATGAAAGCCTTTTGAGCAGTCTTGGCCTACAGTTTTTATACTTACTAACATAATAACATTAATAAAGTGATACTGCCTTCCTCTTCCAGAGATCTTTCCATTATCTTCCATTGTTCTCTTTAATACAATCCTGGAGTTCTTAATAAAACAAGCTATTTCAATCAGTTCCACATTTGTCTCTTCTCTTCAAAATCCAGCTGCTGTTTGCAGGTGTCCTTCTTACCTTCCTGCCTCCATTCCCTGGAGACTCTGTGGAACCTTAGTGCAGAACTGGCTTTTCCTGTTGACCCTCTAAGCCCTTCCTTATAGCTCATCCCAGCTCCTTTGTGTCAGTCAGCAATGCGTAGGAACATTCTTCCTGAGATCCCAGTGGCCACATGGGCCTGGGAATCAGGCTGGTAATTCTCCGGTCTCCTTTTGTCATTCATTATGATCCCCCCTGTATTATTCACACCCCTGTACCAGCCTGCTTCCAGGTTCCTCTCCTCCTACCCTCTCTCCATCAACCGTGGACTCTAACTCTGGTACAGAACCAGAGTCCTCTTAGCCCTTTCATTTCTGTATCTCTAGATACATGTTTTGTTTTACTGCAACCTGTTTTCAGGAGTTCTTTCTTCGACAACAACCTGCGGACCCCTCTTCTAGGTGGGAACAAGATCATTTTAGTTCTTTCCTAAGTCCATTTTCAGTTTTTCTCCTAGTCCATCTCTATTCCCTTCTGCCACCATTGACTGCTAATCCACAGCCACCACACATTCCTAAGATTCACAAAGTGCAACAAAACCAAATAACACCTACTCAACAAAGACAAGACCATAAATTAACACCTAGAATCACATTTATCTTGAACTCATGTGCTTAGATAGTAGCAAAAACACTCACAGCCAAGATAAATATGCCTCTACTAGAACCCAGTAACCCTACTGCAGTAGGTAAGAACTTCAAAATAAAATAACTATCTTGAATATTTTCAGGGAGCTTAAGGAAGATGTGAATAAATCCCTTAATAAAGTCTTTGAAATTACAAAGAAATAGTGAATGAAATAATAAAAATAGTTGAAGACATGAATTACAGACACACAGTGAAACAAAACTGAAAATAAAAGTTTTAGGAAATAAAACAAAAATTTCAGAGGTAAGCTTTACCAAGAGAGTATGAGTTATGGAAGAAAGAATTTCATGTATTGAAGACAAAATATGGGCAACCCAGTTAAAGAAAATGCTAAATCTAAAAAAAAAGTTCAGACATGAAGCTTCCAGAAAATCTGGGACACTATGAAATGACCAAATTATATGAATAATAGGAATAGAGAAAAAAAAAACAGATCAAAGGCACAGAAAATATTCGTAACAAAGAATAGGTGCAAGGTATTAAAAATTATACAGAGCCATAAATAGACAGGACAAGAAAAAAAATTCTTTTGTCACCTAATGATCAAAACACTAACATCAGAATAAAGAAAATATTAAAATCTGGAAGAAAAAAATAGATAACATATAAAGACACACCTATTAAAATAACACCCAACTTCTCAACAGAGATCCTAAAAGCTGACAGGCTGGTTAGATGTTTTACAAACTCTAAGAGATGATAGATGTCATCAAAACTATCACAATAGCTGGATAAAGAAAAGCATTCCATGATAAGGCCAAATTTAAGCAATATTTATCTCCCAACCAGCTCTACAGAAAGAGCTACAAAAAATTGTGGCTAACAAGCTGTACTTCTCATCTGGATTACAATGAAGATTAAATGAAATATAATTTAAATATTCACATATTATCAAACACTAAACATGTATTTGCTTTTGGCAATGAAATATAGGGAGAGGAAGAAGAAAGAGACAATGCTGGAAGACATGTATGTTGGATGGAGGAGGCTGGTCAAGCAGAGGCTGGGTGAGTTAAAGGGATATGGAAATGGGAATTCAGAGAAGCTTCAAGGAGGAAAAGTTTAAGGGATGAAAGAATGGACCCAGAGAGCAACAGGGATGAGTGAGCCAGTGTGAAACAGCTTAGAAAAACTCCAATAAAACAATAACATATTCACAAGGCAGAAAATTCATGTACTTTGATGAGCACCTAATGTTAAAGGAGTGAGGTGGGGGGTTGAGGGGGAAGTGAGGGGTATGGGATAGAAACTTTCATGGATGTTCATCTGTACTTTGGTCCTGCTTAGCACCTTTGCTGTTGGAATGGTTCTCTGGATCAGCTAAAGGACACAAAATACCAGAGTAGAGGCTTTCTGGTCAATTAGCACAGGGATTTAGTCTTGCTACTTGGTTGGATCTTTAATCATTGACAGGTATCTTGGCTTTACATGGCCTGGAGGAAAAGGGAGGGCTGAGCAATGTCAATGACCCCATAGAATCTCACTAGCATTCTTCAGAGGCTTGTTTTGTTGGGTCAGTAACCTAGGAGTTGTTGCATCATATCATTCTTACAGCAAGGCATGAGTTCTCCTCTCAGCTAGTAAGGTCTAAGCTCTGATACCAAGAATGGTGGAGGGTCACAGGAGCTTGGGAGGCTGAAGAAATTTCAAGCGCTGGCAGATAAACAAACATGGCACACTTTATTTACTGGCATCCAAAGCTTTAGAAAAGTACATGCTGGCCTATGAGGGACACACACAAGTAGATACAGACACACAGGGACCATTTGGCACACAGGCCTAAAGACAAACACTCACAGTCAGATGACTAAGCTAGAAGACCTGTACAGAATCTCACAAATGGTATAGGTTTTTTTTTTACTCTTGGGTTCCCCAGACATTCATTGCCAATCATTTTGTGCTGACCTATAACTACCACATTAGTCACCTTGGCCCATGCCAGATACTTGTGTCAGCACCAGATTGTCTGAATGCAATCTGGCCCTAATGGCCCTCTGATTATCCTACCATGGGATGGATTTCTGTTGCATAGCACAGTGTTTAAGAGAATCTCTGATCCCAAGATGACATCTATAATGACCAAACATGTCTCCAATTTGTTATATATTATCCTCTGGGGTCAGAGAAAACTTACAGAATCCATTTTCCTCTGTTCCATCATTAAATTGAAGAAACTCAGGTCTTTGCCTCATGACATTTCACAGTCCAAAAAAGTTGTGACCTTGCTTCCTTCCCATACAAACCTCCAGCCATTAAAAATATAAAAGCTCAAAAAAATATAAAAGCTCTAAAATATATACACCAGTACATTAAATAAAAATAAATAGTTACAGCATTAGGAATCTGCAGAAGGAATTTTTTTTAACCCAAGGGAGCTTCAAGCATACTAAAGAATGATAGATAATTTTATAGTAGAGTATTATATATTATTACATTTATTAGCCTTATTTAAAATAAAGACAGGATTGATCGCAGTATATAACTCTTGAGCATATAGTCAGAGTACATGTGTTATACTACAGAGGTAACTTGTACATTCATGTTCATTGCTTCTCTACTCACAATCTCCAAGAAATGGAAAAACCCTAGATGCCTATCAACTGATAAGTAATAATGAAGAGATTGTGTCAAGTAAATCATCAGAATACTGCTATACCATGGGAATAAATCCCAAAACTGTGATTGGTGGAAGAAAGTTTATGGCTTTGCATAAGAAATCTATAGTATGAAACAGCCAAATCATTCAAAAGGCAACAATGTCAATATGCTTTGCTTTTCTTGATTTAAATCTTTCCTTGGAGCCCTTGGCTCTGGCATGTTGGCCCTTTTATGATGAATGAATTTTTCACTGCATAATTCTATGGCCTGCAGCATATTAATGTGGTTATCTTCTTATTGAGGCAATCATAGTACTGAGAGTTCCTGGGTGCATTTTCCCTGTTACTTCTAGGAGTCACAATCTATTCACTTTCTGGGCTTCTGGCTCTTAGAATTTTTCAGCCTTCCCTTCCATAATTTTCCTTAGCCTTACTTTATTCCTATGGTATAGCAATATTTTGATAATTTACTGGACACAATTTCTTCATTATCACTTATCAGTTGATAGGCATCAGTTGATAGACTTAGCAATTGTGTTTCAAAAGTATCAGTTGGAGATTAGTATCCCACAGTTACTAATTTTCTGCATTTTTGTTTATCTTCAGTGGTCTTTATCTATTGTACAAAGGAGCTTCTTTGATGAAAACATGAAAGCTACACTTACCTGTTGGTATAAGAATAAGTACTTAGAAAACAGTTATAAATTATATTGTTTTAGGATCTTGGCCACAGTAGCTTCTCCCCTTTCATCTATGACTTCTCCAGACACAGGTAGTTTACATCCTGTGTCTGAATTCCTTCCTACTGAGAGGGTCTTACATCCAATGAGACAGATATTCGTTATCCACAGGATAACAGTGCCACCACTATCTCACCCCTGTGACTGTCTTGTCAGTCTAGTCACTGTACAGCTAAGTAGGACAATCACTTGTTCCTCTACCTCAGCAGCTTACATGGAAACTTCTGAGACTACTAAACCACTCCTTAGGAAGTGTGCTTGTTTCTGCCAAGCCTGTGTACAAACAAAAACAAAAACAAAAAAAAAAAAAACAGGTTCTCACCTTTAAATTCTGGGAGGCAACTAAAGGCAATGGTAATAGTCTATACTTTTTTTTTGGGGGGGGAGAATCTATTGGATTCCCTGACCAAAAATTCAAGAAAACATTTCTCATATGTGGTACTTTTTTGGGGGAAACTCATGGGCTCTGGGGAGAAGCATTATCATCAAGAGTGTAAGTGCTTTACTCACACACACACACAAACACATCAAAAGTGCATTTTCATGTGGAAGCACTAGAATCAAATTACTTTTATCTAGCATTGACAGAAAGAAGAAATTGGGAAGACCAGAATCCTTAAGAATTAGCACATAACCAGGGTGAAGGAAAACACAGGAATGAAGGATGAAGAGGCCTCCTGGGAAGGCTCATCCATATTTTCCTTCTGAGTACTCCTCTCATATTAAGCAAACACATGCTGAGATGGGAGCAGGTAGCATGAGCCCAGCAGAGAGTAGCAGGTGAGTAACAGCCAATCACCACCTGTCACAGAGTCATGTGGGCCTTAGAAGGCAATCCTCCATGCCCAAGCCCTGTCTCATGTGCTGAGAGAACTTCAGAGCAGTATAAAAAGGCTGGTGGACAGAATCCTGCCATCCACTCACCTCCTGAGGTGTCTACAGAGTCTGTGCTGCCTGTCACACTGGTAAGTGTCCAGAGCACAGGACCAGGTGCTTTTCCAGAAGAATGGTCGGTCAGAGCAGGAAGGGGGCTGTGTAGACTGCAAGAAGCCTTAAATTGTGATGAGAGAGAAGTATGTGTGTGTGTGTAGGGGTGGTATTTTAAAGTAGAGAATTTATAATTTAAGAGGACTTAGAGATGTGTGCTAGATTCTCAAAGAAACAATTTTCTGTGTCCCTCTGTTTTTGCAAAATGTGGGCACTAGATTATGCATGAGGCACTGGAATGCAGCTTTGAATATCTTTTATGTTCATTTTGGGGAAAGATGCCCTGAGAACCCTGATAGGGCAAGAAAGAAGAGCCTCCTGGTTAGTTAGTAGGAGGCCTTGTGCTAGGAGCCAGCTGGTCTGAAAACACCCCCCCAGAAGCTGAGTGGGGACAAGCCCAGAGCTACCAGCTGCATTTTCCTTTAGTTTCTTCATGTATAAATTGATAGTTACAAATCTCAAGGTCCTTTGCACCTAGAGTTTGCCACATTTCTGTAAAATCAAGTCAGACAGAATTCCTTTGCTCTTTTCTGAAAGAGCTTTTTAACTCTAAAATATCTTGAATATTTTCAGATGTGATAGAGTGAGTTCATTGACTGGAACCCAGGGGATGTTAACAATCAACTTTCTTGGTATATTTGGAGACTATTGCTTACCCCATTGTAAATGGCTTTTGGTATGAGAATCTGAAACAAAGCACTTAGTAAATGACGAAGATGATGGAAATCTCATATGTGCTTCTGTGTTTGGTGAAGACTCATGAGTGAAGTAGAGTTGAAAAGACAAGGCAGTCTTAGAACTTGGGTCTGACATGCATGTGATTCTCCCACAGCTCCTAAGCACTCACCAGCCAAGATGTCCTGCCAGCAGAGCCAGCAACAGTGCCAGCCCCCTCCCAAGTGCGCCCCCAAGTGCCCTCCCAAGTGCCAGACCCCAAAGTGCCCCCCAAAGTGTCCTCCTAAATGCCTTCCTAAGTGCCCCCCTGTGTCTTCCTGCTGTAGCCTGGGTTCTGGGGGCTGCTGTGGCTGCAGCTCTGGGGGCTGCTGCAGCTCTGGGGGTGGTGGCTGCTGCCTGAGCCACCACAGACCCCACAGATCTCTTCGTCGCCATCGTCAAAGCTCTGGATGCTGTAGCAGTGGTGGCAGCAGTGGATGCTGTGGCAGCAGTGGCTGCTGTAGCAGCAGTGGTGGCAGCAGTGGATGCTGTGGCAGCAGTGGTGGCAGCAGCTGTGGAAGTAGCCAGCAATCTGGGGGCTGCTGTTAACCTAGGCCATGAGGACACTGGAATAGTTGTGCAGGAGGAAGCCATGTTCAGAAGACCTTGCTTCATCTTCTGCTCTGCCCTTCTCCCCGGTCCTCCATGTCCAAGTCACACCAATACTGAAGGCTAACTGTTGAGGTTCTAAATTTGTTCCTATACTGCTACCTCCCTTTTATGTCTCAGAGGAATAAAGCCTTTCCCCATGATCCTCATCAGATTTGTGTTTGTTTTCCATTCCCAGAAGTCTATCTGGGCAACTGTGGGTCAGCAGTATACTGGCAGCATGTCATGAACCCAAATAACAATGGTAGGGCTATCTCCTTACTGGGAAAACCTATATCAGGGAAACCTATGTTTTAACATGGGTAAGTTCCTCCAAAGAGGATAAGAAATCACACAATACTTACTCTGGAGGTTAAAAATTGTCTCTTTGTTGTTCCTTTCCAGTCCCCTGGCCTAAGACACTTCTATAGGGGACTAGCTGACTTTTTATGGCCCAGGATTCCTTAAGTATGAGGTCCTTGTAAATTTCTCTTGTCTTTCCCCTTTGGCTCTCTGATAAATCTTTGACCCAGTGTCATGCAGTAGTGATTAGGTGTGATTTATTTTTCTTCCTCTTTCATGAGAATATCTTGTTCTCAAACACGGAATTCCTGTCTGTTTTGGAGACTAGGATCATAATATATTTGACCAATACAAGAAGCTCCTAATGCCTTTTGTAGACACTCCTCCATGCTTTAGACTCAGTTTACTGGAAGGAGGATCCCTAAAGTACACTGTTTTAAGAGAATGGTTCATAGGGATGGGATTCCTCACCCAACTGCTTATTCCCTCAAGACTACTTCTTGCCCTGTTGTCCACATTCTCACTGAATTGTTACAAGGCTGCCACTGACTGGATAGTTCTAAACAAGCAGTTTCGTGAGACACAGGTCACTCACTGCACACCATTCAGTCCTTAAAATGTCTATAAAGCCAAGACCATGTCCAGTATACTCTTCAAAATTAAATAGAGGCCAAAGAGGCTTGGAGTTGCCAAGATATCTGCCATAGCTTACCTATGCTATTACAATATCTGTCATGACAGATGTATGCCATTATAGTATCTGCCATGGCCAACCTATGTCATCAAAATATCTGCCATGACTGACCTATGTCATCATGGTATCTGCCATGACCAACCTATGCCATCATGATACTGCCTTGGCTGACCTATGCCATCATGATATCTGCCATGGCTGACCTGTGCCATCATGATTATCTGCCATGGCTGACCTGTGCCATCATGATATCTGCCATGGCTGACCTATGCCATCATGATACTGCCTTGGCTGACCTATGTCATCATGATACTGCCATGGCTGACCTGTGCCATCATGATACTGCCATGGCTGACCTATGCCATCATGATACTGCCATGGCTGGCCCATGTCATCATGATATCTTCCATGGCTGACCTGTGCCATCATGATACTGCCATGGCTGACCTGTGCCATCATGATACTGCCATGGCCGACTTATGTCATCATGATATCTGCCATGGGTGACCTATGCCATCATTATATCTGCTATGGTTGACTATGCTATCATGATATCTGCCATGGCTGACCTATGCCATCATGGTACTGCCATGGCCGACTTATGTCATCATGATACTTGTCATGGCTGG
Source organism: Sigmodon hispidus (assembly GCA_004025045.1). NCBI lineage: Eukaryota > Metazoa > Chordata > Mammalia > Rodentia > Cricetidae > Sigmodon > Sigmodon hispidus. The sequence continues at coordinate 13,109 of PVIH01014828.1, forward strand.
TCTATGCTAGCCCTTCCCTGTGTGGCAGGGCTGATGCCTGATGGTGGCATTTGTGGAAGCACAATTAAGGACCTTAGTCGGTCCTTTAGATTCTTTTCTTGCTCTGTGCTTCCTGGAAACCCAAGGATACCACTTTACTTCCACACATCCAACCAGATAAAGAGGGTTATTTTAAAGTCCTTATGACCTACAGCCCATTAAAGTACAAATCCTACAAGTAAAAACTTTGAGCTTATTCCTAAAAATATCCCAAAACAGAGGCAAAGTGAATGAATAGATTACCCATAAAGAGACCCATTGTGTAAAATAATATCAAATATATTAACTAGGGCATCATGTATCAGTAGAGTTGCTTAATAAATAAAAATTAAAAAAATTATACAATATATTCTCCAACTCCTTCTGAGGGATGGGCACAAGAGATCCAAATATTAAATGAATGAATAAAGACACAAAAAGCTAAGTTAAAAAAAGTAAAATTAAAAAGAAAAACAATACATTACATAAAAATGGTTTCCAGTAAAGAGTAAAATTTTGAAGTAATCAAAAAGAAGGACTCAGGCTGGAAAAAAACTATGTTTACTACACAGAAGAAACAGAACAAATATTTATGAAAATTCCAATGAACCAATTTCTACCCAGAAAAAATTTTCAATAAATCCGAATTATAAAAGCAAAGTAAAAATAAAAAGGAAAATACACATTATAAAATAATAAGTAAATAATAAGTATATGCCAATAGGTTAAAGAATAGAAATATACCAGTGAACCGAAAGAAAAAACATCTCCCTATATTTATGGGCTTGAATTTTCTGAATAGTTTTCAATGAATAGCATTTTGTACAAAGTATACAGTAGGTATTCAAGCATAATCTTCACTGAAAATGTTTAAATCAGATTTTTAAATTATTTAAGGATAATTTATTAAAATTAAAGTTTTAAATTAGACTATCTTAACTTGAAATTTTTAGATTACACTAAAATATTTGTAATTTGTTATGTGACATTTGTTTTTAAAATTTGTATTTACTTGACTAAATTTTTGTTCATTAACCAAATGCAACATAGTTTCATATCCCCGATGTCTATTTTCTCAATCTCATTAGGATATCATTTTTACATGGTAGATATTTAAAAAATGTGATATAGTTTACATATCCTTAACTTAAACACTGCACACATGATGAACTCTGATGCATACTTGTTTACCTATTATGGAATCATTTATAAGTTAATTATGTTTATCTATAGGCTGTATTTTACCCTCTAGCCACAGTTCTATGCATTTCAGTATTTCTTATCAAGGACTACTTGTGATCTTTCCAATTGTCTTGCAGTTTTTATTATTAAAGATTTTCTACATCTTGTTCCCATGTAGAATACCTTCTCTAGGATATATGGTGAGGAATTAAATCCTGAGTTCTGGAAATGTACCCATATAACTTTGCAATGTGGTATATGTTATAGGATAATTTACACTCCATTAATGCAAAAGAGTTGCCTATTGCTCCACATCCTGGGAACATTTCGCGATATCAGATACTTATATGGTTGCATCATTTATAACTTTCTCATTGTGACTGTATTATTTGTTTAGTGGAATAAAAGTGGTTTATGATATACATAATTATAATGTACCTTTCTGCCACTAAAAATGCATCTTTAATTTTCTCATTTTATTAACACATTTAGTTATACAAATTACTGGATTTTTATCATGTCATTTCCACACACGTGTATAGCAAACTTAATCATATTCACTCTTCAATAAGATCCTGTACTTTTGCCCCCATCTTCTCTCATGTCATCAGTTATTGTTTTTCTTTTACTTTTTAAATGATATAAGAATATCGGCAATGTGCTCAGAAAACTTGTGAAGCTAACTATTTCTAGTTTGCCATTGGGGTGTTTTGTGCCTTTAATATATTCCTGGCATTCTTTTAGTGCCTTAGATGAAATTCCCAGATATTTCAACATTGGAAGAGTATTCTCATTTTATGTTTTAATTCTTGTACACACAAAACAATATGTATTGAGTAAGTTATCACATGTCACACAGAATTGTATCAACATCTTTTCACACTAACAAAGCTTAGATGTCCAGTTCCCTAATTTTTTTTATGATTTTATCTATCAAATCAAATGATGCTAATTTATCAACAACTATGGACACAATGTGATATTTTGGTTCATATATAAAATTAATATTAAAATTAGAAAAATTTAAAGTCCTGACATGGCATTATGAGAGAAGGAACCTCCAAAGAGTTTGTTTGGTTTTGGTTGGTGGTCTATTGCTCGGTATGCAGTCTACCCTTCAGAGTAGTTTCCTTGCTAGTGTGCGGAGAAAACAAAATTTCTATTTTCAAGTGATTATCAACTGGAGATAGTCTTGAAGTTAGGGATGAGTTGTAAGTGAGTATTACTAACTCTGGAGAGGAGGTGAGAAGTATCCTTACTATTTGGGAAGTCAGACTGTATCTGGAGCTGTTAGGACAACTCTGATGCTTGGAGCAGCAATGGGACAGCTCAGCTCTGGAGGGTAAGGTATCCTGACTGTTTGGGAAGTCAGGCTATACCTGAAGCTGGGGTGGAGTGGAGAATAGTCTCCCCACAGGATATAACAATTCTCCTCTCCTGAAGAGTTGAGTGTAGTGGGATTATGTTATTACATTGTAAATAATTGTCTCACCTACTAGTTTAATAAAAAATACTGATTGGCTGAAGGCAGACAGAAAATATAGATGGCGCTACCAGACTGGGGAAACTTTGGGAACAGGCAGAGATATCTCAGAGATTCCAGGAGATGCAGAGGAAAGAAGTTGAAATGCTGCTGAGAAAAGGTACCAAGCCAAATGGGTGAACAAGATAAGAATCATGGGTTGAGTTAAGATGAAGGAGTTAGCAAGTTATATGCCTGGGCCCTAGGCTGATCAACATGAAATGAATATAACCTTTTGTGTGTTTCTTTGGGGTGAAGTGGCAGTGGGGCTGTGAATGGGTCTGAAACTTGAAGCTAGGTGGGAAAGGTCATCCAGAAACCTAATACAACAGTTGAGCTTTGCTCTAACCTTGTTAAGGGTCTTCCCAGCAGAGCTCTGTTTCTCTCAGGCCCAAAGATGTTACCTCTTTTGTCTTGCTCTGCTAAAGGGGAAACTCCTGCAGAAATATAGCAAAAAGTTGTTACTATTTTCTGCTCTGTCTTGCTCAATCCCCTAAGGAACTTCTTAGCAAGGTTCTTCTTTTCTTCTGTTCTGCTATGCCTTGCTCAGCCCCTCTAAGGGATATCTGCTCAGTCTCCTGAGGGAAATCTCAGCAACTTTTTCTCTGGTCCAGTGAATGAAGATTTTCACCTAAGACTCTTTTGGGACAGAGATTTATTTGAGAAGGAGAAGTTCAGGAGAGTGGCTGCCTCTACCAGGGTAGGAAAGAACAGCTTACAACTGAACAGGCAGAAAGGTTTATATAGGGGCTCTTAGGGTCAGAGTTTCTCCAAAGAGACTCAAGGATTGGTTAGTTATTCTTACTCAGAGATTTATGGTGACAAGAGAAAGCTGATTGTGGCATTGTCTCTCTTCTTTTTAGTAATTTCATTTAGATTGCCTTTGTATATGTAAATATTTTAGGAAACTTCTACTGTATTAGGTACTACCCCAAAATGGTCCTTAATTTCAGGTGTCTTTTTTCTCCCATATTACCATCTTCCTTTTTCTCTTTTTCCACCCTCACTAGATCCTCTAATTCCAGCCCCTCCCCATCAATCTATAACTATCTAATATATTTCTCTTTCCTAGTGACATCTATCTGTTCCCACAAGCCCCCTATGCCATATCCAGCTTCTGTGGTCATATAAATTGTAGCTTGGTTATCATTGACTTAATAACTAATATCTACATATAACTGCATACATATTGTGTTTGTCATTCTGGGTTGTGGTTTTCTCATATTGAATGATTTTTTTCTAATTCTATCTATTTAATCATGAATTTCATGATTTCCTTTTTAACAGTTGAGTAATATTTCATTGTGAATATTTACCAATTTATCATATTTTTTATTCATTCATTTGTTGAGTGATACTTAAGTTGATTCCAATTTCTGTTTATTATGAATACAGCAGCAATGAACATGGTGATCAAATGTCTATGTGATAGGATAAAGAATATTGACTCTCACACCTTGAAACTGAAAGATTTATGTAACTCTCTTTCACACAAATTGACAGTTTATCCAGACAACAATTAATTACAGAAATTCTGTAGCTAACTCACTACTTACTTAACATATATTTCCAAAATGCTTCACCCAAGCACAAGAGAATATATTGTTTCCTCAGCATCTCATAGAACTTTCTCCAAAATTGACTATGTATGTGGACACAAAAATCAAATATATATAAAAAAATTGAAATAACACCATGCATCTATCTGGTTGCCACAAATTAAAGCTGGATATCATCAACAACAGAAAGCTTACAAACTCATGGAAAATGAATAAATCACTACTTAATAAAAATTGGTCAACCCAGAAATTAAGAAAGAGATGAAAGACTTTCTAGATTTGAACAAAAAATGAATACACAATATACTTAAACATATGGGACACAGTGAATGTGGTCATAGTAGTCAAATTCATAGTACTAAGCACCTACATTTTTTTAAAAATGGAGACATCTTATACTAGTATCTTAACAGAACACCTTAAAGTTCTAGAACAAAAATAATGTCCAGAAGGAGTAGGAAACACAAAATAATCAAACTCAGTGCTAAAATAAAAAGAAATAGAAAAAATACAAATAATTCATTTGCTTGACATTTCTTAACATTTGCTTACTTATCTAAACTAAAACACACACACACACACACACACACACATACACACACACACAAATCCAAATTAACAAAACTAGATATGAAAAGGGGGAGATAGCAACAGACACTGAAGAAATTTAGAGAATCATAAGGGCATAATTTAAAATCCTGTCCTGAACCAAATTGGAAAATCATTTTAAAATGTATAGTTTCCTCTGTATATATCATTTATCAAAAATAAGTCAAAATCAGAAAAGCAATTTAAACAAACTGATAAAGCCCAGTTCAGAATTCTAGCAGAGATTCAAAAAAAAGTTAATTCCAATACTCTCCAGATTATAACACAAAACAGAAACAGAAGAAATACTGTCCAAATTCTTATATCAGAACATAGTTACTCTGATATCTAAACCACATAAAAATACAATAAAAGAATTACAGACCAATTTTCCTTATAAATGTAGATGTAAAATTTAAATAAAATAATTGTAAACTGAATCTAAGAACACATCAAAAAGATCATCTACTATGACAAAGCTGGATTCATCACAGAGATACATGGATAGTTCAATACACATAAATTGATAATCATAATCCACCATATAAATAAACTGAAACTCAAAAACCACATGATCATCTTGTTAGATGTAGAAAAGGTCTTTGACAAAATCTAACACCCATTCTTGATAATAAAAAAGTCTCAGAGGGAATAAAAATACAATGGGCATACTTCAACATGATAAAGACAGCAAGACCATAGCCAAAATCAACTTAAATGTACAGAAACTCAAAGTAATTCCACTAGAATCAGGAGAAGGCCGGTTTTCCACTGTCTCTATAGCTATTCAGTATACTACTTAAAGTTTTAGCTGGAACAGTAAGACAGCTGAAGAACATCAAGGTGTTGCAAGAATTCCAAATGTACTGAAAGAGACTCAGAGCCAGATTTTGGGGAAAGGATGAAATATCAGAGAGCAGAAGCACCACAGTCAAATCTCACCCAGCTATCTTCCAGCTTCCTCAGCCTCCTCCTGGTCACTTCTATCTCTGCTGATTTCCTACACCTGCCTTAAATATCCTTCTCCCCAGCTGTATCCCATCCACGTTAGGATTAAAGGCAGGAACTACTGTATTTGGTAGTCAGCCTTTAACTGACAGAAACAAGAAAGTTTTCTGACTCTGGAGTTATGGGATTAAAGGTGTAGGTCACCACTCCTGGATTTCGATGTGCTGAGATTAAAGATGTGTGCCATTGAAGCCCAGCTGTTTGGCCTTGTACTCAAAGATCAAAAAATTCCTGAGCTATGTCTGTCTAGTTTTTGACTGTGTGTTGATCCCTTGATTTTCCAGGTTTTATTAAATATGTAACATATCTCCACATCAAAGACACAAATTGGAAAGGAAGAAGTCAAAGTATCTTTATTTGCAGATATTTTAGCATACATAAATGACCTGAAAAATTCCATCAGGAAACTCCTATAGTTAATAAACACTTTGAGTAAAGTAGTTGTATATATAATTAACTCACAAAATTGTTTTCCTTCCTATTGAAAAATCACAAATAATCTGAGAAAAAAATCTGAGAAGCAACACTTTTCACAATAGTTTAAAATAATATAAAATATCCTGGGGTATCACTTACCAAGCAAGTGAAAGACTTCTATGAGAAAAACTTTGTCATTGAAGAAAAATCTTGAAGAAGATAGCAGAAGATGGAAAGAATTCCCATACTTGTAGATCTACAGGATTAATATAGTAAAAATGGCCATTGTACCAAAAGGTAGAAAGACTCTGAGAATCAGTACAATCCCTATGAAAATTCCAACACAATTTCTCATAAAAGTTGAAAGAACTATTTTAAGTTTCATATAGAAGCACACACACAAGCATGCACACAAACAGGATAGCTAAAATAATTCTTCATTAGAATAATTGCTGGAAGGCTCACAATTATGGATTTAGAGTTGTACTACAGAGCTATAGTAATAAAAACATCATGGTATTTGTACAAAAACAGACATGTCAATAAATTGAATAGAACTGAAGACCCAGGCATAAATACACATACCTATGGACACCTGAATTTTGATTAAGAAATAAGAAGTATTACCCCCCCCTCTAGCTTCTTGCTACCTGTGGCAGGCATGAAGCTGAGCTGAACCTACTCCTCACCAGGTGGGAAACTAAGGAGAGTGGGCCTTGCACCTTACCTGGGCAGTATTACCCCCCCTCTAGCTTCTTGCTACCTGTGGCAGGCATGAAGCTGAGCTGAACCTACTCCTCACCAGGTGGGAAACTAAGGAGAGTGGGCCTTGCACCTTACCTGGGCAGCATAATAGAGCTGACCCTGCTAAAGAAGGTCTGAGAGAGCTGGCCCTCAGAATGTGAGTGTGAGAGATCAAGCCCCACCTCTAATCTATCATATAATGGCATGAGAAAGTAGAGAGCCACCACCCATTCTTCTTAAGGTCCTGAAATCACCAGAACAAGATATCTGGCCCTGCCTCACATCAGCTGCAGCACTAGGCCCCTACACCTCAACTAGGTAACACAAAAGAGCTGGTTTTGGTGGTGTAGGTGGGTGAACTGATTCTGAGGACATGAGAGCAGGGGGATTGGCCCTTCCCCTTGCTGCTTACTAACTGTACTGGAGAGTTCACCCTGCTGTTAAAGATGACAGAGAACTGGTGGGCTGACCAACCCAGCAACCACCCAGACCCAGAACCAGAGCTATGAGTTGGCACATCATTCACTCCATCTATGATCTGCTGGAGCACAGGAAGGGGCTGGTCCTGCAAACCCAAAGATACAGGATCTCCAAGACACAGGACAACAATAGCATATCTAAGAAGAGCCCCAGTGAGGCCCAGTACTTATAATGTAGCAAAAGCCAGAGACCTCAAACTAGACCAATGACTCAATGCAATGAACAATTGTAGCAAAAACATATGGACTAAAGAACTGTGCCACATTACAGATGTCCAAATTGACTAGCAGAATTCATTGAAGATTCTTCCTTGAATTTAACTTTTTATTGATTCTTTGTGAATTTCACATCATGAATCTCAATCTTACTCATCCCCCCATCCCTTTCCATTTTCCCTCTAACCTTGCACTGCACCACCACCAGAATAAAACATGATAAAACTTAAAAGGAGAAAGAAAAGAGAAATCTCATTGCAGAATCTGCAGTGTGATGATCCCTTTAGCAAGCCTCTGTCTACAAAAATATTTATATTATGGTTCATAACAGCAGCAAAATCACAGTTATGAAGTAACAACAAAACTAATTTTATGGTTGAGGGTCACCACAACATGAGGAACTATATTAGAGGATCAAAGCATGAGAAAGGTTAAAAACCACCGATGTAGAAAAATCCAAATAAATCTTTACTTATCATTCTGCCCAAAACTCAACTCCAAAAAGACCAAAGACCTCAACATAAAACCAAATACGTTGAACCCAACAGAATAAAAAGTAAAGAATAACCTTGAACACATTGGCACAGGAGAGCTCATTCTGCTGTTAAGAATAAAAGAGAGCTGATGTGTTGACCAACCCAGCAACCACACAGACTCATGAAACAGAAAAACTTCTGCAGGGCTCATGATGCCATCATTATAATAAAGTAGCAGCCTTCAGAATGGTAAAAGATTTTTACTATCTACACATTTGATAGAGTGCTAATATACAAAATAAAGTCCCCAAGAGCCTGAATTTACTTGTAAAAGTATTGTTTCATGGTTGGTAATTGTAAAATAGTTTAACAAATTAAAACAATAAAAAAATCTCTATATCAGCATTGTATTTACATTAAAGAATATTTTTTATTTGAATTGCTTCTTGCTTAGAATTCTCAGTGCTCACCTATATTCTATATGATGTACAAAATTTGTCTTTGTTTTACTTTTAGAAAACACCTTGAGAGCTGAATACCCTTAGTATACTAATTGCTTGTTAGCCAAGATGTTAATATTGCCTTGAACCCTAAGTCCACCAAACCCTTGATTTCTTTTGGCAAGCATGCTACTCACACATCAGCTGAGAACCAGGGGTTGTCATGTACAAAGGCTTCTGTGGACCAGACACATCTCATCTTAGTCATCTTAGAAGTCAAGAGCTGAGCTCAGAAGATCCGTCATTGTGGAAACCAGGAATCAATTCCTGACCTCTCCCCATTACTAATCACTTTGGAGCAACCTGAATGGAGAGCAAATGTCAGTCCAGTTGTGACACTGACAGGTCTCTCAAGGTCAACTGGAAACACATGCCTCAGTCTGTCTCAGAGTTCTGGTTCCTATGAGGTGACCTGAGCCATAAGAAATACCTATATATAAGTTGGGACATTGATGATACTAGTGAGAGGCTTAGGCACCATAAAATATCTCCTGGATGCATAGTGCTGTGTTTATCTACTAAAGATGAGAAAAAATACAAACTCTAATAAATGTTATCAAGGAATGAATGATAACTGAATTAAATATGATGAATTAAAAGAATGAACGTGGAACTCAGCTGCTGCATTATCCTGTCAGTCAAAGGGTGCATCATGTGTTTAAGGGAAAATCATAACCAAGGTAAAAACAAACAAACAAACATCACTGACCTAAGAACAGTGTTGAGAGGAGGTGGAAATGCTCAGGCAGACATAGATTGAAAGGCTTTTTATCCCAAGGTTTTTACTTTTGTTAGGTCATATGCAATCCTAACAAGTCTTTGCTAATGACTTAGTGTTAATTATTATTGGAAATGATAAGGTTTTTTTAAAATTAAGTCTGATGTTGAAACAGAATCATTGATAGAAATAGGAGATGTGGGTGTCATATTTTGACATAGGATTTTGGCTATGTATAAAAAGCAGATGCATTTAGAAAAAAAGGAGGTGGTAGATAGACATATGATAAGTAGATGGTAGAAGGTAGAGAGGTATGTATATCTAATTGTAGATTCTCTACACAGTTTTATAAATATTTGTGTATCTCTACAACACTTCATTTGAGATCTCATCCTTCTCAAGTGACCCAGCTTCATTTTTCCCAAGATTTTGGCAACTACATATTTATAAATAGAAGGTTTTGCCAATAACCAAATGTAAATTGAATTTCTTTTGTCTACACCTCATTGATATTTTTTACTTTTGGAGTAATGTTAAAGTACCATTCTCTACAACCGTGCCATTCTATAATGAATTCAGACTATTTACATTAAAATTCTAAAAAAATACAGATTCAAAGTAGTACCTTTATGTACAGCCTGTGCACATGAAGTAATAAAAGTCAGAGAGACAGAGAAAGAACACATAGTCCTAATAACAATACAGGCACATTCTTGTGAATAACTAAGGACCACTGAAATGCCCTTCAATGGACAAATGGATAGTAGAAGCATGTTACATATACACATCTTAGAATTTTATTAAGCTATAAAGAAAAATAAAATGAATTTTGCAGGTAAATGAAGTAAAATAGGAAAAATCATATTGAGTGTGGTAGCCCAGACCCAAAGAAGCAAATATCACATGTTATCTCTCATCATAGGCTCCTAGCTCTAAATATTTGAGGTACATAACCTAAAGTAACTTAAGAAACCAGGAAAGTAAAAACGGGTTCTGGTGTAGGGGAGCAATAGAGAGGGAAATAACAGGGCACAAGGAACCTAATAAAGGGTAAAAGAGTGAGTTCAGTTTAGGAAAAGGAGAGGGAGAAATACAGGACAGGAGACCAGGGCAAAATAACACTATGGTTGCCTTAAAACATCTTAAGGAACCAAATTACTATCACAATGACAGCGTCCTTTAAAATTACTTGTTGCCCTGCAGGTGGAGATAGGGTCCAGTTAGCTATTTTGTTTTGCATGTAGGAATAGATCGACGGTATCTCATAATATATATTCCACTCCTGATCTTCATGGCTTGACTGTGGGTGATTCTGTTCTCTGATATTCCAGACTGATTTTTATTAAATAGAAAATAAATCACCACATTTCCCTCTATTTCTCTTCTTTGAACATAAATCTTTGTATTTTATATGAATCTTTTTTTTCATAATTTTCTTCCTACTTCTTTCCCAACTGCAGTGTCACCAAAAATACATTGTACTTTCCATGAGAGAGGTGCGCTGGCATCTACAGAATATGTAGTAATACTGAAGAGCAAATACAATACGAGTGTAGCATTAATCAAGGACTCATATGAAAACATGAGACATCCTTTATAAAAATATATATGAAGACAATTTTTAAGAATCAAACCACAAAATTAATAAGATCACCCTGAAAAGCAGACCTGCATTTTAAAATAATTAGTATATATTGATGTTACAAAATAGCAGATATTCTTGTGATATTTTCATACAGATGAAATATAGTCAACATCCCTACCTTCCCTCAATTATTGTTTGTAAATATTTTAATTTTATTTATAATTATATATTTATGTGTATGTCTATGTGTTGGTTTATATACAGATTGCATGTACCTTTGGAGGTAAGGAGAGGGTGTTAGATGCCTGGAAGCTGGATTTATAGGTGGTTGTAACCTGTCCAATTGTAGGTGCTAGGAAACAAACTTAGATCCTCTACAAGTGCAGTCTGTATTCTTTATTGCTAAATAAATAATATATTTTAAGAAAAATATCTTTACCCTGTATTTAGCAGTTTGAACATGTCTACTGTAAACTGTATAACATAATGTTCTTTTTTGTGAAACACTTTTTAACTGTTTTGAATTTCTGTTTCCATAATATTTTCATAAACATACTTCTTAACATTTTCAATGCAATAGTTGAAGTGGAAAGTGAAGGAGAGTAAATAGGCTTTCAGAACCACATCCCAACATATCTTAGTGCTCAATCAGATACATCACACAGAGTTTTACTGAGGTACATGACTAAACTGTACCCACATGGGCACAGCTGGTAAAGAGCATAAATGGAAGCAGACATGGAAAGAAAATTGAAGGATCTATAAGCTCTACTTGTTACAAGTCACAAACATCACATTAAGAAGCAACAAAAATGGAGGAATATGAAGACATGACTGGCTCCTGCTGGTATGCCAGATTTAAGCATCCAGGAATCCACTTCCTCTCTTCATGCATAAGTCATGTTCTAAGATAGATGCACCATGGAGAAAGGCTGGTGAGGAACATCTGGTCATCACAAGTCACATAACAATGTGGTGTGATGAGGCAGAGCCACCCATGTCCTGACACTGACATGCTGAGGCAGAGCTTAGGATCAGAATATAAGGACTGAGGGACAGAGCACTTCCATCCACTCACTTCCTGAGATACCTGCAGATCGTGAGCTGTCCATCATCTTGGTAAGTGTCCATGGGAGGCAAGAGCAGAGACTTTTCCAGAGGATTTGGCTGACTAGATTTGAAGAAGAAACTGGGAAGGGTCTCTGAGCCTAGAGAACATATTGATCTTTAAATGTGACAAAGAGTGAAGAGTGAGGCAATGGTGACCTTGACACACACAAGCCGCAGTTCTGGGAGACACTGGAACACTTGGGACAGTCTAGCACTGAGAAGAACAAAGTGCCTTCAGTGTATTTGAGTCCTCAGGATGAAACACTGAGCACAGAGAACTGTGTGCATATTGACAGATTTCAGTGGGGGAGATGGCTGTGAAAAAAAATGCTCCCCTCACTTCTGAAGAAGAGCTGGAGTCAGGAAAGGGTAGTGGAGTCTCACTTTAGCATGGGAAAGGAAGAGAGCCCTGGCTCTGGGGTCTCTTCTCACATGACTCTGATCAGCAGGACACCACTAGGATGGTACCTTGGCATACTAAGCCCAAATAGATAGTGTTTTGGATTCCTCTGAACTCTAACCTAACAAAAGGCCCTAGTGTTCCCAAGGTAGCCTTGAGAGGGTTTGCATATTTTTCTTTCAGGGGCTTAGTTTATACCCTCAGTAATATACAAGGTACTTTGAAATATTGACTTAAAATAAAAATCACCTTCAAATAATTATCACTCTTTCCCTTTACAATTACTTTTCTCTGAAATATTACACATAATGGCTTATTGTCCTACAGCAGCAGACATTTTACAATGCTACTAAATATTCATTCAGTGATGCTGGATACTAAGTGACAATTAGTATCTCATTGACATGGATTTCAGAGGTTCTGAATTCTAGATGACTCCATCGTAACAGTATGGGTACTTTATAGGTGAAAGAACTGCAAATGGTGTTTTGATGGTTATCAGTTCAATTTTGGGGTAGCCAGAATGGGTCAATGGCCACAGTGTCTGATGTCTGACGTGTGTGTTACTCTCCCACAGCTCCTGAGCACACACCAGCCTAGATGTCCTGCCAGCAGAGCCAGCAGCAATGCCAGCCCCCTCCCAAGTGTGCCCCCAAGTGCCCTCCCAAGTGTCAGACCCCTAAGTGCCCCCCTAAGTGTCCTCCTAAGTGCCCTCCTAAGTGCCCCCCTGTGTCTTCCTGCTGTAGCCTGGGTTCTGGGGGCTGCTGTGGCTCCAGCTCTGGGGGCTGCTGTAGCTCTGGGGGTGGTGGCTGCTGCCTGAGCCACCACAGACCCCACAGATCTCTTCGTCGCCATCGTCAAAGCTCTGGATGCTGTAGCAGTGGTGGCAGCGGTGGATGCTGTGGCAGCAGTGGTGGCAGCAGCTGTGGCAGTAGCCAGCAGTCTGGTGGCTGCTGCTGACCTGGGTGGGGAAGACTTCATACAAGTGGTCCAGGAGGAAGCCATGTTCATCAGACTGGCCCATGTAGCTGCTCTCTCTTCCTGCATCCCTCCTTGCCCTGACCTCTGAGATGCTTAAATCTCCTCTGAAAGGTTCTGCATCCTGCTCACCAGATGGAAATGCCCCTTTTCCTCTTTGTTACAAATAAAAGCCTTGGCAACCAGTCCCAGCAAGAGTCTTGCTTATTTTTCACAGCCCTTAGTCTTCTCTTGCAGACTGTGACACTCAGAGCTATTGTCACATTTTGGGCATGCATATACTCCTAAGACTTTGTACCAAATGTTCTACTGCATTGTAAAAACTACAGTAGTCTTTTAAAATAGTAACCAGACGTAATAATTAGAAATGGCAGTCAGTCCTTACAGTTATAAAATCTAGGGATAAACCCAGTGTCAATGAGGATGAGGGTAAATGTTCACTATTAGAAACTCATAGAAGGAATAAAATTTAATACTCTGATTAAATGAAGACAATCAGCACATCAGTCACTTCTTTTCAAATTAATTTTTCTTACTTTTTCTCAGATAAAATTTGAAGTAGAACTGAAAACACAGTGTCTCCATCATTTTATTTCTCTGCTGTCACTGAGCTGTTATAATGTGGGAACTTCTATACACCTGACCACTGGGAAGGGTCTCATTCTTTCCCTTCTGCTGGTGGCTGCTGAAATCTTGACCTTAATGAGATCAGTATTCAAGAGTGTATGGTTTGGCAATCTTTGTTTATATTGACTCCATTTTTTGTGTTTTATTTTTTAAATCAAGTCTCTGAAGTAGTATTGAGACAATAGTTTCACTGAAGTTTGGTTTCCTTCAGATGTCTAACTCTGTCCTCTGACTCCATGAGCAATCAGGCTTTGTTGTCATTTTCCTGCCGTCTCTTCACAATCGAGGGCCCCCAAATGTGCTCATCTTCCCCTGTCAACTTCTTATTTTAAGTTTATATACACTCATGTAACTCTATTAGAAAAGGTCCTGTAACATTTAAATCCCACTGGTATATACAATTAAATACCATAAAATTCATTAATTTAAAAATAAAATAAAGTTATTTTGGCATAATATTTAGAGTTTGTAGTATACTACAAAGAGCAATGTACATACTGAATACTATTATGAGCTATACATGAATAAACTACCAATTTATAAACAGAATTCCTCACTTTAATATATAAATGAAAATGTGGTTAACATATGTTTGATATATTAAATTTTATGTGGTAGAAAACATCACAGAACTTATAGAAAATTTCAATTTAGAAAAATATTGCATATTACACATTTATGCATAAGCCCATGTGTTTGGTCTAAAGCCTTATATGACACAAAGTGTTCAGTACTTGATGTGAAAGCTGAGTCAATCCATTCTCCTCCAAAGGACTTAATTAATTTTTAGGATTAAAAACAATTCTAAAAAAAATACCACATTTTTTCCCACATGATAATCACTTAGGATGGTTTCCTATGGTGTCTGTTATTAACAATGTTATTAATACATGTCTGTCTGTAGGGGTCTATTTGGGTTGCTGACTTTGATGCCTATGGGCCTGTACCTGGAATTGTTGGAGCTAGATCTCAAGGTAATTCAAGTTTTAGTTTAAGCCTGCCAGTTTGCTGAATGTTGTATGTAACATAATTTTTGGTAGTTTTTTTTTTTTTTGGTGTTTCACATATAGGACACCACTGTCTGCTAGCATGGATAATTTGTCTTCCTTTTCTGACTGCATCCCTTTTCTGTCCTTCTTTCCCAACCCTCTAGCTAAGATTTTAAGAGAGGAGAAAGTAGATGCTCTTGTCTTGGTTCCAATTGTAAAAAAAGTAATTTTATGCTTATACCATTTAGATAATGTTTGATATATCTTTTGTATTCCTAGTTTCTTCAGAGCTTTAATCATAAATGAAATTTGATTTTTCTATATGCATTTTGATACCAATGAAGATTATTATCATTCCTCTCCCTAGGTTTATTTATATATTTATTGCATTTACTTATAAGTAATTGCTCAGCCATATTAGCATCCAAAATATTATACTAACCACCATAGTAAACTATTTCTTTAATATACTCCATATTTAATGTTTTAATACATTATTAATGAATTCATTAATTTTCTTACATTAATGTCCTATAGTTTGATGATATTTATCCTGTTTCCCTCCTACTAAGACCTACAGGATATCATTCTATGTCTTCCAAATTTAAGTTCTCTTCTTAGTTTTGTTTTATTACTAAGAAAGTCTGTGTTGCCCATAAACTTCCATGTGTGGAGACACCCTCTGATGTAAGGTCAGCCTAGGAATGGCCACAACCTGACAGAAAGCTAAATATTTTATAACAGAAGCCATCAACTGTCTACTTAGCTTACCGGCAAGCAAAACTGCTGTTATTTTTATGAGTGAACTGCTCCTGTAGTAACTAGTACACAATGTTTTGGTTTGGTTTTGCCTGATCTCTGACTTTACAATCTTTTCACAAACTCTTTAGCAATGGTCTATGTGTCTTGGGAAGAGTGTGATGTGTCTCAGCATTGGCCTATCAATATACGGATACTTCTATAAACTTGGATTAGTTATAATGTACTGCATTAAACATTACTGGTGCTACAAAAATGCTGTTTTGATAAGGTATGAGGGCTGACTGGTCTAGACTATAGTGGTCCCTATAATTTGCAAACACTAGGTTCAGCAGAATAAGGATCCTTGTGAGGCAAGTGGGAAATATGACAGTGGTAGGTATGGATTGGCCAGGAAGAAGAATCCCTTGCCTGAGGTAGCCAACCTTTGGTTGCAGCTGAAATGAGATTTTTGGTAAACAGAAAAGTGCTTTATCAGATTACTGAGGAATGCCAGATTTAGGCTTATGTTCATCCAGTAAGAATTTTTCTATTTGATCAGGGTCCTTCTGTTTAGGAAATTGTCACCAACACTCAGATAATGGGGGGCATTTGGACCCCACAGACCTAGCCAATATCTTTTTTCCAGGCACTATATTCAAAATCAACTACTGGTTTAGAAAAAATTGCATTTTTTTTTCAAATGGACTCTCACTGGATCTACAAACCACACTTAAGGGCAGGCTGCATGCCCAAAGATAGATAATCAACAATGAGCTCAATGGTCCTTTAAATTCTTTTTTTACTTTAATTATCTTTTGTTTATACATTATAGTCTCCAATTTTGGGTTTCTATGAGTTTTTTGTTTCTGAGAATATTGATGTCTCTACATGTATACATATTTCTGGTGTTTTTCTTTTTTTCTGTTTTTTATTTTGTATTTTTTTCTTGCTTGTTTGTTTCTTATTTGCCTGGTTTTTTTTTTGTTTTTTTGTTTTTTGTTTTTTGTTTTTTTTTCCTACAGAGTGGAAGTGTGAGGAGGTGAGGAGTATCCAGAAATACTAAATGTAGAAGAAGGGAACCAATCAGAGTACACAACCTGTGAAAAGAAATTATTCTAAATTAAAATGAAAGCTAAGAAGAAATACTGCCTTTGTTGTATCAATATTTGCTTTTATTTGATTTTAGAAATTTAAACAATTTTCTTCCTAAATTATTCTATCACACACTAATCTTTTAAGAGTTTATTGTTTAGTCACAATTGTTTTTACATGGTTTCTTATTTTTTGTTACTATTTATTTCTAGTTTGATAAGGCAAAATTATGTTAATCTTTTTATACCTATAAATCTTTTTTGTAGTCAAAATGTGATCTATTTTTAAGAGAGTTCTCATGGCTACAAAGAATAAAGTACATTTGGCATCTGGTGATTATGGAGTTTGGTCTCTGTGTGTTGAATGAACTTGACCAAGGGAGAACTTTTACTTTGAAGCTTCATTGTTTATTTTTAGTTTCTATGACCCATCTAGTGATGAAAGTAGAATATTGAAATGAACCCCACCTCAAGTTAACACTTGGATCATACACAAAAGCACACAGAGACACAAACAAGCACATACACACATATGGAGAAAGATAAAGTGGTATAAGCGTTATAATTTGGGCAATATAATTTATCAGTTTGAGGAATTCTTTCTAAAATAGTTTAAAATAACGAGAGTTTTAAAATGTCATCAATATATTAAAATTATACTTCTCTCTATAATGAACTGGTATGGTCCTAAATGGTGTTCATTAAAAGTAAGTGATTTAGCCGCGCCTAAAACAGAGGACCTTGCATGGCCACCCCACCTCCAACTGCATCAGCAAAGAAGGACTGAGGACTTTAAAATCCAGACTGACACTCTGCCCAGAGGTGAGGTGAGGTCAGAAGGACCTGGCAACTGAATCCTGGCCCAGGAAAGTTGTGTTCCCGGACCAGGATCGGTCTGTGGTGCTTGACCCCAGACACTGTTAGCAGACAAGACTAGGGTTTGGCTGTGAGGGGCTCCTTCAGCCGCACCTAAAAGAGGGGAAATTGCATGGCCAGCCCCACCTCCAGGGAAAACTGAGTCATCAGAGAAGGACTGAGGACTTGAAATTCAGAACCCTGCCCAGAGCAGAGTCAGAGATCGAGCAGACCCCTTGCTCATAGGAGATAGGAGACACACAAGCCCTCTTGCCACAACTGACTAGGAGCCACCTAATTGTGAACTACTGAAGCCATGGGCAGATGCCAGTGCAAAAATACATACAATAATATAAAGAACAAGAAGGCAACTCTGGAAGAAAGTGTGGTTCTACATCTATAAGACCTGAACAAAGCAATGAAGAGGAAACAAAAGGAAGCAACACCAAAAACACCTTTATGAAGATCATTGAAGCCTTCAAAGAAGATATAAAAAATTCCCTTAAAGAAATAGAAGAAAATACAAACAAAAATTGGAAGAGATGAACAAATCCTTGAAAGAAAACCAAGAAAAGGTAAAACAAAAAATGAAGGAAACATTCCAGGAACTAAAAACTGAAATAGAAGCAATAAAAAAGGCACAAAATGAGGCAAAGATAGAAATAGAAAGCCTGAAGAAAAGATCTGGAACTACAGATACAAGCATAACCAACAGAATCCAAGAGATGGAAGAGAGAATCTCTGAAGTGGAAGACTCAGTAGCTGAAATATATATATCAGTCAAAGATATACTAAAACCAAAAAAGCCATAACACAAGTGTTCAGGAAATCTGGGATACCATGAAAAGACCTAACTTGAGAATACTAGGAATAGAAGAAGGAGAAGAATACCAGCTCAAAGGCACAGATAATGTATTCAATAAAATCATAGAAGAAAACTTTCCTAACTTGAAGAAGGAAATGTCTATAAAAATACAAGAAGCTTACAGAACACCAAATAGATACAACCCCTCAAAAAGTCAGCACGCCACATTATAATCAAGCCACAAAACATACAGAGCAAAGAAAACATTTTAAGACCTGCAAAAGTAAAGGACAAACTTACTTATAAAGGCAGACCCATCGGAATAACACTTGACTATTCAATGGAAACGATGAAAGCTAGAAGGGCTTAGTCAGAAATTATACAATCACTAAAAGAACATGGTTGCCAACCTAGAATACTATACCCTGTATAATTATCAATCACCATAGTTGGAGTAAATGAGATATTTCATGACAAAGTCAGACTGAAACAATACCTATCTACCAATCCAGCACTACAGAAAGCATTAGAGGGAAAACTTCAACCTAAGGATCCCAGATACATCCATGAAATCACAAACAATCAATAATAATCAAATAATCCCACAGAAGAATAGCCCAAAGAAAGGAAATACATACAAGCTACCACCAAAAATAGCAAGAAATATCAATCAGTGGTCAGTAATATCCACTAATATCAAAGAACTCAACTCACCTATAAAAACACACACACTAACAAAATGGATACAACAGAAACCATCCTTTTGCTGCATACAAGAAACACAGCTCAACAACAAAGACAGACATAGGCTCAGAGTAAAGGGTTGGGAAAAGATTTTCCAGTCAAATGGTGCTAAGAAGAAAGCTGGGGTTCCATCCTAATATCTAACAAAGTAGACTTTAAGCTAAAAGCAATTAAAAGGGACCAAGTTGGTCATTACTTATTCATCACAGGAAAAATTGGTCAATCCTGAATATTTATGCCCCTAATATAAGGGCACCTACCTATGTAAAAGAAACACTGCTAAAGCTCAAATCCCACATCAATTCTCACACCCTAATAGTAGGAGACTTCAATATCCCACTTTTACCCCTGGAAAGGACATCTAGACAGACTGAACAGAGAAATAAGGAGTCTAACAGAGGTTATGATGCAAATGTATATAATAAATACCTACAGAAGCTTCCACCCAAATTCAAAGGAATATACATATTGCTCAGCTCCTCATGGACTTTCTCTAAAATTGACCACATAATTGGTCATAAAGCAAATATCAACAGATACAAAAAAATGGAAATAATCCCTTGTATCATAACAGACCACCAGGGCCTAAAGTCAGAGTTCAACAACATCAAAAATCAAAGAAAGCCTACCAACTCATGAAAACTAAATGTCACTCTGGGTCAAGGAACAAATTAAAAGAGAAATCAAAGTCTTCCTAAAATTTAATGAAAATGAATCCACAACGTACCCAAACTTGTGGGACACAATGAAAGCAGTCTTAAGAGGAAAATGCATAGCTCTAGATGCCTATATGAAAAACCTTGAGAAATCCCACACTAGAGAACTAGCAGCTCAGCTGAAAGCCCTAGAACAATTAGAAGCAAACTCACCTAGAAGAAGTAGACAGCAGGAAATAATCAAACTTAGAGCTGAAATCAATACAACTGAAACAAAAAGAACAACACAAAGAATCAATGAATCAAAGAGTTGGATCTTTGAGAAAGTCAACAAGATAGATAAACCCTTATCCAAACTAACCAAAAAGCAGAGGGAGAGTATCCAAATCAACAAAATCAGAAATGAAAAGGGGGACATAACAACAGACCCTCAGGAAATCCAGAGAATTATCAGATCATACTTTGAAAATCTATAATCCATAAAAAGGGAAAACCTAGAAGAAATGGACAGCTTTTTGGACAGGTCCCATTTACAAAAATTAAATGAAGAACAGATTAACTACCTAAACAGGCCTATAATTCTTAAGAAAATTAAAGCTGTCATTAAATGCCTCCCAAAAAATACAAGCCCAGGTCTAGATGGTTTCAGTGCCAAATTCTACCAGACTTCCAAAGAAGAATTACTACCATTATTCCTCAAACTATTTCACACAGTAGAAACTGAAGGAATATTGCCTAATTCCTTTCATGATGCCACAATTCCCTTAATATCCAAACCTCTCAGAGACACACCAAAGAAAGAGAATTACAGACCAATTTCCCTCATAAATATTGATGCCAAAATTCTCAACAAAATTTTGACAAATTGTATACAACAATATATAAAAAATATCATCTACCAGGACTGTTGGTTTTTTTTCACATGACGTGTGAATGGAATCTCAACACTGGGAATACCACTCTAGAGTTTATTAGCTGGACAGTAGACAGAGATGCAGGGACAAAAGAGGAAGAGATGGGAAGGGGCTTGTGTGAGCACTTTCTTTAA
Organism: Sigmodon hispidus; assembly: GCA_004025045.1. Classification (NCBI taxonomy): domain Eukaryota; kingdom Metazoa; phylum Chordata; class Mammalia; order Rodentia; family Cricetidae; genus Sigmodon; species Sigmodon hispidus. Next base: position 34,165 of record PVIH01014828.1, read on the forward strand.
GAGGTAGGTGGGCCCATGTTTGCATAGCCACACCCAGGGGCATAGCTTCAACTCTGTTACATTTCAGGTGAATGCAGGCCTTGAGAATGTTTACATTTCACCCTTTGAGATATAAACTGGTTTTATGGCACAAAGGGGAGGAGGTAATGGACATACTGGACATGGTTGTTGTAATCTCTGCATGGCTACTTCCTGCTAACACAGGGACAGAGATGTCTGCTGGATTCTTCAGCTCATCTTGCTTGCAGAATCGGAGGTTTGAGTCATAGGGCCATGAATTTTGTTTCCTGGAGCTTGGAAAAAAATATGGGTTAGTGATAGAACTTTGAGAGTGACAGATTAAGAGGAAAGGCCTGGAAGTGGGGGGCTTTGCCTATTTTAAATAAACCTTGAGGTAGCTGCATTGTGTGTGGTATTTTTGTTTTGTTTTGTTTTGGTTTTTTTTGCTAAGGGGTTCTATTGACTACTGCCTGCATATTAAGGTCTGTGGATCCAAGCTAGGTTTGGGAAAGGAAGGGATTAAAGTGTCCTGTATTTTGCTTACCTGTACTCCCCCCCCACCCCCGCAGGCTTCTTTTCTTTGGCTCTGGGTATTTAGGTGGGAAATGATCTTTGTTTTGTCTGCAATGCATTCTAAATCCTCAGGGGGTGGCAGCTGCAACTGAAAGGTTGACAGATCTTTGTTTACCTGTCAATAGTTCTGAGGTGACTCTGGATTTTCTTCAAGTTCCCAGCAGACTGCCTGGGGCCTCCTTTGTTTACTAGAATACCAATCTTGGCTTCTGCTCTGGCAATCTGCAATGAAAGCTCAGACAAGATTGAGCTGGTTTCTTTTAAGATTTCGGGTCCTTTGCCTGGCTACTTTGAGGAAGGGGGATTAAAGGTTTGAGATTAGACAAATGAGTCCAATGTGGGAAGCCTTCAAGTTTAGTGACTGTGGGGGTTGTCAGAATTAATCTATGTGGTCCCGTCCACTTTGGGGTGAGGGGAGAAGGTTGTTGGCTTGGAGGGGAAAGTAAGACTTGATCTGCAATATTAATTTGAGGTTGGCATGATGAATCAGAGCACAGTTTAGGGAGGGAGTTGTCTGCAAAATCTCACAGAAGTAATCACAGGTGATAGAAAAGGGGAGGAAGCAGATTGTCAGGAATGTGTGAAGATTTAGGAAACACTGGGGTGGGGGGTAAAACAGGCCTTCCATACAGAAGTTCAAAGGGTGAGATATTCAAAGGTTTTTTTTGGGAGAGCTCTAAGTCTGAACAGGGCTACAGGTAGCAACTTTACCCAGTCTAAATGGAGTTCTTGGGACATCTTAACAAGGATGTCCTTGTCCTTTAAGGAATGGTTAGTCCATTCTACCTTGCCTGATGACTGCAAACAATAAGGAATATGAAAGTGTCAGGGAATATTGAGAGCCCTAGACAATCTTTGAGAAATTTGTGAAGTAAACTCAGGACCATTGTCAGATTGAAGAGAAGCAGGAATTCCAAACTTGGGAATTATTTCTCAAAGAAGAATGTCAGAAACTGTTTGAGCTCTCCTATTATTTGTACTATACACTTCTACCCAACAAGAAAATGTATCTACAAGGACTAGGAGATATTTGACCCATCTGACTGTGGACATTTGAGGAAAGTCTAACTGCCAGCTTGTCACCGGGATGGACCCCCTGGCCTGGTGGGTAGGAAAAGAGTTGCTATGGTATTTGGAATTAGGGTCAGACTTTTGACAAATTGCACAAGAGGCAGTGATTGATTTTCAGAATTGTAGATCTTCAGAGGTAGGTTGGAGATGAACCTTAATGAAATGAGTTAAGGCCTGGATGTTAGGATGGAAAAGCTGGTGCAGATAGGATAGAATCTCGCTAGTACTGGGTGGCTGCGTGGGTTGTGGTGTGGTTTGTAGTGCGTGCATTCCCTGGGTTGAAAATGGTGAGTTTAGGCCAATGCCCTGAAGGGCCACTGTTTTGGCTATCTGATCAGCTCTGTTGTTTCCCTTAGAAACGGTGAAGCTGTCTGTCTGATGGGATTGGTAGTGGATAATTACTATTGCTTCAGTGAGGTTAGAAGCCTGTAACAATGCTATGATATGGCTTGAATTTAGAACTGAACTTCCCTTTGTCGTGAGGAGCCCATGCTCCTTGCAGATAGCAGCATGGGACAATAGAATATGAAAAGCATATTTGGAGTCTGTATAAACATTTAGAGACTGCCCTTCTGCCAGCTGGAAGGTTCGTGTGAGTGCAATCAATTCAGCTTGTTGGCTTGTGGTCTGAGGAGGCAATGTACCAGCTTCTACAGTCTCTGTGTCAGACACGATGGAATAGTCTGCCTTTTGCATTCCCTCATGCAAAAATGAACTGCCATCTGTATACCAAGTATAAGTGGCCTGGGACTGAAAGGCCATTGTAAGAGAAACGAAGGAGACTTCCCCTCCCTACCAGCTCTGCTAATTGTAGAAAAATGTTGCACCCTGCTCCCACGCCCTATAGCAGGAAGTTAGCCTGCCTTGCTTACGTGCTTAAAATACCTGATGCCTAAGGTAACTCAGAATTCGTTTACCCACCCGGATTCCGAGAATAACCAAAAAGACATCTGGCCTGACCAGATGACTTCACCCTGGAAGACCCCTGCTCCCCTGCCCTGGTAGAACTGCCCTAGAAAAGGCCTGCGAGCCTTAGACTCGAGGTCACTAGCCTCATCTCCTGCTGGTGACCCGTGAGCTCGTGCTTAATAAAGCTTCTGTGTGACCCGATATCGGAGTGAAGCTCTCTGTTTTGGGACGCTGACTTGAACAGGACAATGCACACTTCTGTATATACAGAGGGTGAGGCAGTAGCTCTTCTAACATTTCAATGCAAGAATGGGAAAGGGTGTGTTCTTGACTAGGGCAGGGGAGGATATTGGCAAGATTTAGTGGTGGACAAGCCTGAAAGGTCAGTGTGGGATCCTCCACTAATGCCACTTGGAGGGAAAGGACCCAGGAAGGGGGTAAGATTTGTAGACCCTTATAAGTATGAAGGTGAGACAGGTTATGATGGGAGAGGACAGTCAGGGGTGACCCAAAGGTTAGCTTCTTTGACTCTCGGATGAGGAGCTTGGCAGCAGCTAGAGCACATATGCATGGAGCCCAACCCTGAGCAGTGAGATCTAATCTTTTTGATAGATAGGCTACCAGAGCAAAGGAAGGTCCTATCTGGTGACCTAAAACACCAAGAGCAAAGCCTTGTTTCTCTGTTACATACAGGGAGAAAGGTCGAGTTAGGTCCTGTAAGTGTAGGGCTGGGGCCTGGAGCAGAGCCTGCTGGAGTCTTTGAAAGGGTTTTACAATAGGATGAAGAAGGAATTCCTGTGGAGATCCTAGTACTGCCTCCTACAAGGGACAAGCTAGGAGGGAAAAGGAGGGTATCCAGGATCTTATTCCCAGAAATGATAGAATCTCTTCCTTTGTGGTAGGAGCTGTCAGGAACTAGATTAACTGCTTCCTATCTACAGTAATAGCTTTGTGGGTTGGGGTAATAGTCAGACCTAGGTAGGTGACCTGGGGGGTAGACAACTGGACTTTGGAGGGTCAGACCCTATAACCCTTGATAGACAAAAAGTTTACGAGGGCATTAGTGTCAGTTTGGCTATCTTGCAATGAGGGACTGCAGACAAGAATATCAACTATGTATTGCAAAATCTTTGTTTTGGGGAGAAACAAGCATTTCAGGTCTGAGGCTAGGGCCTGACCAAACAGATGTGGGCTTTCTCTAAACCCCTGTAGTAATACAGTCCAGGTGAGTTGTGTGGACAGATGGTTTTCAGGGTCAGTCCATGTGAAAGCAAAGATATTCTGAGACTGGGTGCTAAGTGGTATAAAAAAGAAAGCATTTTTTAGGTCTAGGACAGAGAAGTGGGAAGTTTCTTAAGGAATGGTGGACAGCAGAGTATAGGGATTTGCTACTACAGGGCGGAAGGGGACTACAGCCGAGTTAATGAGCCTGAGGTCCTGAACTAAACGATAGGCACCATTAGGCTTTTTGACTGCAAGGATGGAGGTGTTAAAAGGAGAAGAAACGGATGGAGTAACTGTTTTCTTAAGAGATCAGTGATAATAGGTTTAAGCCCTTGAAGACTTTTCAGTGACAATGGTACAGAACCTGCACTATGTACCTGGTAGGATCTTGCAACTGGATCACTATTGGTGGGTGATGGTTAGCCACAGAAGGATTTTGTGTGTCCCACACTTGAGGGTCCACCTGTGAGGCTGGAAGGGAGAAAGGAGGGGTAGAACTTACAGGGTGATTGGATAGTAAAAGGAGCAGAGGAACAGTTGGAACGTCTGGTGAGGCTGGGTTTAAGCGAATGTGATCACTAAATGAAATGAAAGCTCTCACTTTTGCTAAGAAATCTCTTCCTTTTAGGGCTATTGGACAGCTTGGCATAACCAAAAATGACTGAGTAACAGGAATACATCTAAAAACGCAATTAAGCAGCGATGTCTGATAAGGTCGCATGGGTTTGCCTCCCACCCCGACAATGGTAAGGCTTGAAAGAAAGGTTGCACCCTAGTACTCCTGCAGAACCAAAAACGCAGCTCCAGTGTCCATCAGGAAAGAAATGGTCTGGCCAGAAACTTCAATATCTACCCAGGGCTCTCTTTGAGTGATGGCATTTGCCGGATTAAGAGAGCCTCGGCATCATCATTCATTCTCAGCCAGGCCCAGGATATTATGTGACCCATCCAAGCATACTGTTTCCCCACCCTTTGTTACAGGGCAACAGTTGCCTGGCCAGTGATTTTTATAACACCTAGGATATTGCTTGGATGGCCTCCGTGGATCTGGGCATGAGTGAGACCAATGGCCAAGATGACCACAGTGAAAACAAGCTCCAGAGTGCTTTTGTATGCTTTCCCTGGGAGGCGGTGGCTGAGGGGCTGGCCTGATTGCCTCTGCCAGCAAGAGGTATTTTTCTTGCCGATTCCTCTCGTCTTCCCGGTGGTATACTTTAAAAGCAAGCGCCAGAACACTTGCTTGTGAAGTGAGTGGGACCCTCTCAAGAGATCTAAGCTTGACCCTGATGTCGGGGTAGCTTTGAGTAAAGAAATGGGTCATAAGAAGCTGTCAGCTCTCAGTGCTCTCAGGATCTAAATTTGTAAACAGCAAGACCACATATGTAAGGCGCTCTAGAAACTGGGAGGGATTCTCCTGTTTATCCTGAACTACCTCCTGAAGTTTCTCAAAATTGACTGGCTTCAGAGCAGCTCTACACAAACCCACCAGTAAGCAGGTTACAAAACTGTCCTTGGCTAAAATTCCCCTTTGTATATTATAATTCCAATATGGGTCCACATCTGGAACAGCCCCAGCTCCTGGAGGGTGTGCTAAATGTATTTGATGAACTTCATTTGTGTGTATCCTGGCCCGTTACCAAACTTGCCTGTGCTCCTCAGGGAGAAGATTATTTGTTAAAATAGTATATACGTCATGAAAGGTGAGGTCATAGGATTGGGTTATATACTGAAATTCCTTTATAAAGGCAGTAGAATTAGAATTATAAGAGCCCAATTTCTTTGCAATCTGGGAAAGTTCAGATAAGGGAAAAGGGATATAAACCTTAACTATCCCATCCACATCTGCCACTTCTCAAAGAGGCAGAACTGGGTCAGGATCCCTAGAAGCATGAGAGCGGGTGATAGGTGGGGTGAATGCAGAACCCTGGTTTGTGTGTCTCAGGGAGGAGGGGGCAGGAGGAGAGTGTTGAGATCTGAAGGGTGGGGGATCATCTGCAGAATCCAGTGGAAGATGAGAATCATCAGGGTCTGAGGAAGTGGCTAAAAGCAGATGAGCTGGAGAACAGGAGTCAAAGTGGGAAGGCTTAGAGCCTAAGAGAAAGCTTGTATATAGGAAAATTCTTTCAACCTGCTTGTACACTGGCAATAGTTAGATAACTCCCATAAGATATCAGGATCCAGGGTGCCATTAGGTGGCCACTTTAGATTATTGTCTAGGGGGTATCCAGGCCATTTTTTGTTACAATAATGGAACAGCTTGGTGGTATCTAAATAAGGCATAAGGCTAAGAGGTCTCAATGTCTCTAGCATGAACCCTAAGGGCGAAGATGGGGGTATGGATTTTGCTGGCTTATTTCCCATTGCAGAGACTTAAGAGGGATACAGATTCAGCAAGCAAGGGTTGTCACACCGCAAACTGATTCCACAGGGAAGTGGGTTTACACCAAACCAGCTCATCAGCCATCAGTATAGGCCCCTCAGACAATGTCCCAAAGTACGCAGATCCCTGAGTCCTCGTCAGAATAAAGAGAGAGCTCCAGGAAAACACAGTTACTCACAATGGGTATTGAGGCCCTCAAAACCATGTGCCCACGACCTGTCCATGGTGCCACTGGCAGAAAAAAAAATGCCCACGGAAGACACTAGTGCAAGTCCCTGTGTGGCAAGACCAGGGACAGAATATAATGATGGGAAAAAAGACAGGAGTGTTTGTCAACAGAAAAGAACAGATCATGACCAAGCGAAGATCTCAAAGCGTGATCCTCCTTGAAACTAGTTTACTCTGACTGAGGGGGAAACTCACCAATCAATGCCGGTGGTGAACAAGTATGGTCCTCAATCAGGCAGGTGGAAGGGGTTTCCGGTGGAGGGTCTAACGAGTCCCCTCCCCTCCCTCTGCCCCCACCCCGTGTCTATGTGCACTTAGGGCTGGGGGGGGACCGAGTCGAATGACCCCACTGTTGGTTTTTTGCACGTGACGCGTGAATGGAATCTCAACACGGGGAATACCACACTAGAGTTTATTAGCTGAACAGCAGGCAGAGGTGCAGGGACGAAAGAGGAAGGGATTTGAGTGAGCACTTTCTTTAAGAGGTAGGTGGGCCCATGTTTGCATAGCCACACCCAGGGGCATAGCTGCAACTCTGTTACATTCCAGGTGAATGCAGGCCTTGGTGTTACCTTTCAGGTGAATGCAGGCCTTGGGAATGCTTACAACGACCAAGCAGGCTTCATCCCAGAAATGCAGGGATAGTATAACATACAAAAAACCATAAACGTCACCCATCATATAAACAAACTAAAGGAACAAAATTACATGATCATATCCTTAGATGCTGAAAAAGCCTTTGACAAAACCCAATACTCCTTTATGATAAAAGTTCTGGAGAGAGAAGGAATACATGGAAAATATCTTAATATAATAAAGGTGATTTACAAGAAGCCAACAGGCAGCATCAAACTTAATGGAGAAAAACTCAAAGCAATCCCAATAAAATCAGGATCTAGACAAGGATGCTCTCTCTCCCCTTATCTATTCAATATAGTTCTCGAAGTTTTAGCTAAAGCAATAAGAGAACAAAAGCAGATTAAGGGGATACAAATTGGAAAAGAAGAAATGAAACTATCTCTATTTGCAGATGATATGATTGTATACATAAGTGACCCACAAAATTCTTCCAAATAATAAAGCTAATAAACACCTTCTGCAATGTAGCAGGATACAACATTAACTCAAAGAAATCAGAAGCCCTTCTATACACTAAAGATAGAAGAGCTGAAAAAGAAATAAGGGAAACATTACCCTTCATAATAGCTGCAAATAGTATTAAATACCTTGGAGTAAATATAACCAAAGAAGTAACAGATCTATTTGAAAAAAAATTTTAAATCACTGAAGAAAGAAATTGAAGAGAATATCAGAAAATGGAAAGCTCTCCCATGTTTCTGGAAAGGTAGGATCAACATAGTAAAAATGGCAATTCTACCAAAAGCAATCTACAGATTAAATGCACTGCCCATCAAATGCCAACACAATATTTTTGGTTCTTGAAAGAACAATACTCAATTTCATTTGGAATAACAGTAAAGCCAGGATTGCCAGAACAATTTTGCTCAACAAAAGAATCTCAGGAGGCATCATCATCCCTGACTTCAAGTTATACCATAGAGCTACAGTAATAAAAACAGCCTGGTACTGGCATAAAAACAGACTTGTAGATCAATGGAATAGAACTGAGGATCCAGACATTAACCCAAAAACCTATGAACACCTGATCTTTGTCCAAAGAGGCCCAAAACATTCAATGGAAAAAAGATAGCATCTTTAACAAATGGTGTTGGCATAGCTGGATGGTAGTGTATAGAAAAATGCAAATAAATCCAAGCCTATCACCCTGCAGAAAACTCAAATCGACGTGGATCAAAGACCTCAATGTAAACCCAGCCACTTTAAACTTGATAGAAAAGAAAGTGGGAAATACACTTCTATGAATTGGCATAGGCGACCACTTCCTAAATATAACACCAGTGGCACAGACACTAAGATCAACAATCAATAAGTGGGATCTCCTGAAGCTAAGAAACTTCTGTAAAGCCAAGGACATTGTCAATAGGATAAAACGACAGCCTACAGAATGGGAAAAGATTTTCATCAACCCTACAAGTGATAGAGGATTGATCTCTAATATATATAAAGAACTCAAGAATCTAGAGCCCAAAACCTTGAATAATCCAATCAAAAAATGGGGTTTAGAACTAAAAAGAGAATTCTCAGCAGAAGAATTATGAATGGCTGAAAGGCACTTGAAAAAGTGCTCAACTTCTTTAGCCATCAGAGAAATGCAAATCAAAACAACTTTGAGATACCACCTGACACCTGTCAGATTGGCTAAGATAAAAGACACAGATGACAGCTTATGCTGGAGAGGGTGCACAGCAAGGGGAACACTACTCCATTGTTGGTGGGAGTGTAAGCTTGTTCAGCCACTCTGGCATGCAGTATGGTGGTTTCTCTGAAAACTGAAAATCAATCTCCCCAAGTACCCAACAATACTACATCTGGACTTATACCCTAAAAATGCATAGTCGCATTCCATAGGCATTAGCTTAACTATGTTCATAGCAGCATTATTCATAATAGCAAGAACCTGGAAACAACCTAGATGCCCCTCAACTGAAGAACAAACTGTGGTACATCTACATAATGGAGTACTACTCAGCAGTAAGAAAAAAAAATGGTATCTAAAATTTGCAGGCAAATGGATGGATTTGGCAAATATCCTCCTGAGTGAGGTATCACAAACCCAGAAATATAAGCTGGGGATGTACTCGCTCATTAGTGGAGTCCAAAAAAAAAAAAAAAAAAAAAAAAACAACCAAAGTATGCCCAAGCTGCAAAGCACAACCACTGAACAGCTTGGGATCTGAAACACTTTGGTCTGACACCTTGGATCCCACTCCTCCTAGAGAAACACCTGACTCAGTCTTGATGTTGGGGGGAGAAAACTGGATCTTCCAGGAGTGGAGGCTGAACTGAGCAATATTGGGACCTTGGGATCTCCTGCCCACTCTGGGGAGGAGATGGAGAGATGTGGAAAAGAATGAGTGACCTTATGTGGTGGGAAGGGGAAGGGACCTTGAATAAGGATATACATGGAGAGAAAATGTGATTTCTTTATTCATAACAAAAAAGAAAAAATATTGATGAAAATAAAATAAAGTAAAAAAAAATAAAAGTAAGTGATTTATAGAATTTATACTTTGATGACTCAGGTATAATTGTTAAACAGGTCGACAAGGTCAAACATCTCAAAAAACAATGTTGAATTTTCTTGAGTTACCCTCCCAGTTCAGAGAAAAAAAAAGCATTTTTGAAATTACTTCTGATAAAGAGTTTTGAGTGTTATCTTATATTCAAAATAAAAAATATGCCTTTACAAAAGAAAAATATCTGAGAACTAAAATCCTCAAAATATCAGCAATTTTTGGTCAAAATATTCATACTGTCTTTCAGCCTAAGTCTTCAGAGCCTACACTCAAGGCAGACTCTAATCTTCTCCCAGCTAGGACAATCCTCATACAAAGCTATGTACAGGAGTTCAGCTGAGGACCTGGGTGTTGCCCTGTACAGAGCCAGCAGCATGGACTAGTTGACATCACAGCCACATCACTATAGAAATCCTAGTGTGAGCCATGCATAACTATCACTGGGCAAGTCCAGGATCAGGTTTTGAACTTTCCAAATGGCTAAGTCTTTTGGAACAACTGAGGAGGAAACTAAAATCAAGCCATGTGAGACAGTGAAAGATTACTCAAGGTTATGTGTACACACATAGCTCACTCTGCCTCAAACTTCAGGTTCCATTGGGGTGAGGTGAGTCTTTAGGAGTATCTAGTACTACACAACAGCGAGGATACCAGTGAAAGGAATACACATCACTAAATAGCTACAGGTTGAATCTGTAGCTCAAACAGAAGACTAACCCTTAAAATGTATTATTAAGGAATTCATCATGACTACATTAAACATCATGAATTAAAACAAAAATAATATTAACATAAGCTGCATTATCAGAGCACCTAAAGTTTGTTATAAAGAATTTAAAGAAAAAATCATAATCAGAGAACAGAAAATAGCATCATTTATCTTAGAACAAATTTGAGAGCAGGCGGGAAGTGCTTCAGGTAAAGTGGTACAAAAGACTGTATGTGGTAGGAATTTCTACTTGTGTTAAGTGGTATTCAGTTCTGAACAAGTCTTTGCTCATGACTTTGGGGTTGTTCTAACTGGGAGTGTTATGATCGTCTATGGATCTGATGCTGCGTCATAGTAAAAATAAAAGATTAAGCAGCTCTAGCAGCTGAATTTTGAGTTAGAACTTCAGTTATGTGTAAATATTAGATATAGACAGATGAAAATAAATTTCAGAATACAGGGAGATATGTATCTCTCTTTATAAAACTCTCTGTACAATTACAAATACCCATGTTTCTCTACCATATTTTCTTGGTCCTCACCATGCTCATGTGTTTCAAGCTCATCTTATTTCTAAGGTTGAGAAATTTCAGAATTGACCAATATTTAAGGAGAAGGGATTTTGTGAAATTAGTTTGCAATTATTTTTCCTCTTCTCATTGAAATCTTTTGTATTTAGAGAAATCTGAAATCATGACTCTTTACAATTATATTCTTCATGAATCACAGCTATTTCTACTAAAATAAAAAGATAAAAAATTTCAAATAGTAGGCTCATATATAGTCTATGACCATGTAGAATATAAATGAAAATCACAGGCATATAGAGAGAATAGAAATTTAATCACCACAGAAACATACTCTCGTGAATTACTAATGAGTGATTTTTTTTTAAAAAATGACCTGTTGTTTTTTTTCAGTCAGGAATATGACTCATTAGCCCTTTTTCTCATATCTAGGAGGATACTGACTCTAAGTCTCTATTTCATATAGGTGAACAACATCATTACATAGGCCTGATATAACACCTTTCCTAATTTTTTTCTTTCCAATGAAAAATATGCCCTGACTTCTATAGAGTATCTAGCATTATTAAGACAGTAAAGACAGGAGTAGTATACTCTTAAATGAAGATTACATGTAAATTTATGAAATCTGTTATGTAAAAATATTTACTTAGACAAATGTAAAGAAACAGACAAAATAAGAATGCCCACTCTCTCTAGACACAGTGATTTATTATTAACAATAAGTATTAATTTTGCCAAATATTTGGTTTCTTTGGGACCTTTTAATGCATATTATTTAATGAATCACTTTATCTTCTTTCAGTTTCTATATATAAAGATTATATTTTTAATTGAATTATGTGTTTATGCATGTCTGTGGATGTTTCTGTGTGTGGGTATATGTACTTGACTTCACATACCTTTGGAGGTAAGGAAAATATGTTAAGTGTCATGAAGCTGGAGTTACTGGTGGTTGTAAATTGCCCAGTCTAGGTACTAGGAACCAAACATAGATGCTCTATAGAGCAGCATACATTCTTCACTGAGAAACAATCTCTCAATTGATAAGATTAAAGAACAATATCCTCACCATTTATTTAGCAGTTTGCACATGTGTTTTTTTGTGAACATTCTACATAGTTATTTGAGGTTACTTTTAACTTAACAGTCTTATATTATTAATAATTCACTGTCTTAGTTCAAATGGAAAAGGACACAGCCTAAAAAGACCTTTAGAGACATAGTTCAACATATCTCATTGCACATCTGCCATGCAGGGTAGTACTGATGCTGATGTTTAGACAGGACATACATAATCACAGTTGGAAAAATGCAGGGATGGATTGGATATGGAGGAAATGTCAAGGTTTTCATAGCTCAATATAAGCTATTGTATATATATATATATATATATATATATGATATATATATATCACATTAAGAACAAACTGAAAGAAGTGACTGGCTATTAGATAAATATTCTGCAGGTATATGAGGTTTAAGGATTCAGGAATCCACTTATTTCTTTCATGCCTAAGCCATGTTCTAAGATATAGATGCAGCATGCCTGGGCTCCATAGAGGAAGGCTGATGAGAAATATCTGGTCATTACTAGTCACATGACAATGTGGATGTCATGAGGCAGAGCTTCCCATGTGCAGACACTGTCTGACATGCTGAGGCAGAGCCCCAGGATCAGAATAAAAAGACTGAGGGACAGGACATTTCCATTCACTAACATGAGATACCCGCAGATCGTGAGCTGCCCATCATCTTGGTAAGTGTCTATGGGAGGTGAGAGCAGAGACTTTGCCAGGGACTTTGTTAGACAAAGCAATGGAGGAGACTGGAAAGGGTCTCTCCACCTAGAGAACATATTAGTAGACCATTAAATATGGTGAAGAGTGAGGGGTGAGGCTATGGTGAAGCTATGGTGACATCGACACACACAAGCCACAGTCCTGAGTGACATTGGAATGCTTATGGCATTTTGGCTCTAAAAAGAGCAAAGTACTTTCAGTGTATATGACTCCTCAGGATGGGACACTGAGTACAGAGAACTGTGTGCTTATGGACAGGATACAATGAGGATTTGACTGTGAATAAAATGCCCCCCACACACACATTTTTAAAGAACTAGAGTCAGGAAAGGACAACAGAGTCTCATTCTTGTGGTGGAAATGTTCTCTGTATGCTGTAAATAAAAGACTGTCTTGGCCTATGTATAGCACTGTAGAAGTGGGTGGAGAATCAGAGGACAGGCAGGTAGGAGAAGGGCAGAGTTAGTCTCCATCAGACCCCTGAAGAAGACAGACATGTAAAGAAATACAGGTGAGCCACAGTGGGCCACGTGGTGGGTAGAATAGTAAAAATGGGTTGATTTAAGATGAAAGAGCTAGCTAGTAATGTGCTTAAGACATGGGCCAAATAGTATAAAGTATATAAGTGTCTGATTCATTTCTTTGGGGGACAAAAGCTGCTGCAGACCAGGTCCAAACTCCCAGGCCCAAAACAGCCCAGAAAAACCTCTTACAACAGATGGCTTCCCAATGTGGAAGATATGATATAAAAATGATTTAAAAAGATAAATAAATTTTAGTTTATTGATATAAACTTAAAGTCAATTTTGTTATGCTATATATATTTTTCTACTCTTAGTTAAGATATGATGCTGATGTAACTCATTTAAAATTATAATATATAATTAAAAAATGCAAATTAATAGTCATGATAACCAAACTTATAGTCATATTAGTTAAGCTTTTATGAATATACAAAGATATATTTCAGTTAAATAGATAGTCTTCAAACACTTCAAAAATATACAAAATATGACATTTAAAATATTTTAAAAACTTAGACTTTTCTAAACAGTGAGACAAGTCTGTTCCTGGCAACACCAATATATTTCAAAAAAATGATAGACATTAAAAAACTTCATATAAAATTTATTTTGTAATAACAATTAGCCACTAAACAAAAAAACTATTGTGATATTACTGCTTAATAATATGCTATATAAACTAGACATACAAGTTCCATAAAAAAATGATCTCTAAATGTTGACAAAAAAAGCCAAGATGGTCATTCAAGTTCCTGCTCTACAAAAAACATTGCCAGACATTCTTCAAGACACACAAAAAAGCAACGAATAGACTGTGACAAATTTCCTACATCACTAAAAAATATGTCAAAGATTTTAGGCCTTTAGGCTAAAGATGGTGCTCCAACATTACAAAAAAACTTTGGGTGACTGTCCAGGCAGACAAGTGTCATCTCTGTCATTTTCTGGACTTTAAAAGTTGCTTGCACTTTCTATTTATTTAGATAATAATATATCCTTCTGTGGTCTTTAATGTAGTTAAAAGTTTAATAATTATAAATATAGTTATTTTTAGTTTAAAAGTTATATTAAATATAAAACTTTAAATTCACAAAATAAAATAAATAATAAAATTTCTCTTTAATTTTATAAATACAAATAGACTAAATATTATAACTATAATTCCTAATTAAAAGCTGTTCTATATATAATTTTACTATATAAAAATTAAAACTTTCCTTTTTAATTAGACAAAAAAAAAAAAAAAAGAAATGTGGTGGAAATGCTCTCTGTATGCTGTAAATAAAAGACTGGTTTGGCCTATGCACAGCACCGTAGAAGTGGGTGGAGAATCAGAGGACAGGCAGGTAGGAGAAGGGCAGAGTTAGTCTCCTTCAGACCCCAAAGAAGACAGACATGTAAAGAAATACAGGTGAGCCACGGTAGGCCACGTGGCGGGTAGAATAGTAAAAATTGGTTGATTTAAGATGAAAGAGCTAGTTAGTAATGTGCTTAAGATATGGGCCAGACAGTATAAAGTATATAAGTGTCTGATTCATTTCTTTGGGGGACAAAAGCTGCTGCAGACCAGGTCCAAACCTCCGGGCCCAAAACAGCCCAGAAAAACCTTCTACAACACATTCTGGCTTGGGAGAAAAAGAGAGTCCTGGTTCTGGGATCTGTTCACACAGTTCTGTGATCATTAAGACACCACCAGAATGGCACCTTGTCATGCTTAGCCTATCAAGTGGTGATTTGAATTCCTCTTAACTCTGACCTCACAACAGCAGCTAATGTTCCCAAGGCAGCCTTGAGTGGGTTTACAATTTACTTTAAGGGGTTCAGCTTACTCCATCAGTGACATAGGACACTTTGAAATACTGACATTAAGTTAAAATCACCATCTTGCAATGATTTCTCTTTATTTTAAGATCACCTTCCCTAAAATAATTCATATACTGGTACATCTAGAAGGACTAAGAACAACAGACATTTTATAATGTCACTAGATATTCATTCAGTGATGCTGGATACAGGGTGGCAATTAGTATCTCACATGCATGGGTGTCAGAGGCTATGAATTCAATAATGACCTATTATGAAAGTATGAATACTTTATAGATGAAAGGACTATAAATGGTATTTTGATGCTTATGGTTAAAATGTCTGAGTTGCAAAATGGGTCAGTTGGCTATAATGTCTGATGTCTGACATGTGTGTTATTCTCTTGCAGCTTCTGAACACCCACAGGCCAAGATGTCCTGCCTGCAAAGCCAGCAACAGTGCCAGGCTCCTCCCAAGTGCGCCCCCAAGTGCCCTCCCAAGTGCCAGACCTCCAAGTGCCCCCCTAAGTGTCCTCCTAAATGCCCTCCTAAGTGCCCCCCTGTGTCTTCCTGCTGTAGCCTGGGTTCTGGGGGCTGCTGTGGCTCCAGCTCTGGGGGCTGCTGCAGCTCTGGGGGTAGTGGCTGCTGCCTGAGCCACCACAGACCCCGCAGATCTCTTCGTCGCCATCGTCAAAGCTCTGGATGCTGTGGCAGTGGTGGCAGCGGTGGATGCTGTGGCAGCAGTGGTGGCAGCAGCTGTGGCAGTAGCCAGCAGTCTGGTGGCTGCTGCTGACCTAGGTGGGGAAGACTTCATACAAGTGTTCCAGGAGGAAGCCATGTTCATCAGACTGGCCTATGCAGCTGCTCTTTCTTCCTGCATCCCTCCTTGCCCTGACCTCTGAGATGCTGAAATCTCCTCTGAAAGGTTCTGCATCCTGCTCACCAGATGGAAATGCCCCTTTGTCTCTTTGTTACAAATAAAATGGCTTGCCAACCAGTCATGGGAAGACTTTTGTCCATTTTCTCAAAATCATCCCTTAGTCATCTTCTCTTGCAGAGAGTGGCACTCAGAGCTATTTCACATTTTAGACATGTATTTGCTCCTATGACTTTGTACCAAATGTTCTACTGTATTGGGAAAATGACAATGATCTTTTTAATAGTGACCAGACATAATAAATAGAAATGGCAATTAGTCCAGACAAATGTAAAACTTGTGGATAAACCCAGTGTCAATGGAGATGAAGGTGAATATTCACTATTAGACACTGATTAGAAAGACAAAGACATAATATTCTGACAATGAAGACAATCAGTACATCAGTTAGTCACTGCTTTTGGAATTCATTTTTTTTTTTTTGTTACTCTTTCTCAGACAAAATTTGAAGTACAACTGCAGAAAGTTACATTGTTTCCATCACTTTATTTTTCTTCTCAAACCCAGCTGTTACAATGTGGGAACTTCTGTACAGCTGACCATTGGAAAGGTTCTCTTTCCTTTCCTTTGCAGAAACCTTGACTTTAATGAAATCAGTATTCAAGAGTGGATTGTTTGGCAATCTTTTTATGTGCCTGTACCTTACTTCTTTGTTTTGTTTTTAAAATCAAGTCCCTGAAGTAGTATTAAAACAATAGTTTCACTGAAGTTTGGTTTCCTTCAGGTGTCTAATTCTGTCCTCTAGCATCAGTAGGAATCAGGCTTTGTTATTATTTTCCCACAGTCTCTTCACATTTGAGGGCCCCCAAATGTATTCATCCACCCTGTAAACATTCAATTTAAGTTTATATACAAGTGTGTAGATGTATTTGAAAATGTCCTATAACATATAAATAGCACTGGTATATACAATTTAAACACCATAAAATTCATTATTTTAAAAGTAAAGTTGTTTTGGCAAAATATTTCTAGTTGTATGCTACAAAGAGCAATGAACTCACTGAATATTGTTGGGAGCCATTTGCACAGTACAGGACCAATTTATAAACATTCTTATATTATTCTTATATACAAATGAAAATGTGATTAACATATGTTCAACAAGCCAAATTTTATGTGGTATAAAGCACTACAGAACTTATAGAAAATTTCAATTTAGAAAACTATAATACATATTACACATTTTTCCATATGCTCATGTATTTTGATCTAAAGTCTTTTATGATAGAAAATGTGCAACACTTGTCTATTTCGTCTGAGATTTAACTTGACATCATAGTTGAATCCATCTTTTCTCCTGGAAAGAACTTAACTAATTATTAGGATTGAAAACAATTCTATTGTACATGCACATCACATTTTCTTTGTCTACATGATGATCATCTAGGTTAGTTCTATGTGGTGGCTGTTAGCAATAATGCAGTGACACATGCCAGTCTGTAGAGGTCTATGACGGTTGCTGACTTTAATGACTTTGGGCCTGTACCTGGTATTGCTGGAGTTAGATTTCAAGGTAATTCTAGTTTTAGTTTTGATTTTCCTTTTGTCCAACCAACTCAGCATGCTTTGCCAAAGATTTTCTTGATAGCGGCTGTGATAACTGCTGCATGCTGGAATTTCATTATCAGTTTTATTTCCATTACTCTGATGGCCACAACAGTAAATATTCAACATATATTAGTTGTCCTTTCTCTTTTGAGTACTGCTATTCATTTTATTTTTCCTTTTATTAATTGCATGATTTTTAGTGAAACATTCTACTTCTTTGTGTAGTCTAGGTACTCATTACAACATTAAATGTATAGTTCTTCACATTTTCCTCTCATCCTGTAAGCTGTCTCTTTACTGACTCTTACCTTTCCTGAATACACACTTTTCTTTTTTTTTCTTCTTTATTTTGTATTTATCAAAAAAAAAGCAGTAAAAAGAATTTAAAATGCAGAAGAGTTAACAATAACTATACAGAGGATAAGAATCATAAGCATGGCTTATCAAGGGTAGAAATACAAATAAGATTGCTACACATATATTTTCTTTGTGTTCAGCTTTCCCTATATATCCTTATTCAAGGTCTCTTCCCCCTCCCAAC